>JAUPFN010000005.1:11931108-12112619 GCA_036924255.1 Apodemia mormo
CAGGCAAGGTGTACTGCCTGGGGACCGAAGTCCATTTGAGAATCGTTGAAACTTGTATATAGCTTGTAGAAGATAAATAATTGTGACATCGCGATTCGGGATTTTATTTTTCAATTTCATCATTTTCTATTTTTTATTATTTTTTCTTGTAGCGTTTGTGATTGTTTGAGCCGCTACAATTTCTTTACCCTTGTTAGTCCGAGCTCCTTTGAAGAATAAACCAACTACCGTTCTGCCAGGTAGGTCGTAAAAGGCGACCGATTGAGTATACATGTAACTACCATCGTGACTACTAAATGGTAGAGTTCCGCAACGTCTCGCCCGGGTATTTGATACCACCACCATACCTATTCCTGCCGCCATAGCGTCAGTATTTATCATTGTCGTATTCCTGTTTGGAATAAATAGTTACCGGGTAGGGTAGCTGGTAGACTTATGCATGTGGCTTTGCAATCTCGCCCCACAGACAGCAACGCACTATTAACATCTTTGGTGTCTTAGGCGATGGTTTATCTTTCCACCAGGAGAACCATCTGCTTGTTCACTATCTTATAATATAAAAAATTTTCTAGATAATTCAATTAAAATGTTACATTTTAATAGTATTTGTTCTTTTTAAAAATTAAGCGCTACTTTTAGTGTCTGGACTTTTTATACTGGAATGTTTATTATTGGAATATTTTGTGATGATGAATTTATTTTACTTTCACATGAATATTATGCATGAACAATATATTGACTTTCATAATACACGCCCAATACATCGGTTTATACATCAAAATAGCCATTATTGAAACTACTGATAGATATACAAGTATATTATCAATACCATAAGATATTATAATGAAATTCGCTGCGTTAAAATATTTTATTTAATTTCATAGAATAACAAACAAACATACTCTCTTTTAGTAGCTAAGCAATATTCTCTTTTTATTATATTTTTGGAATGAAATTCCATATGGGACGTTGCGGAGGGGTACCCTAGCCGCCAAAAAACTTAACGTTACGTTAAGAAAAGCGTAAGATTTTTTCCAGTAAGCATTGATATAAAAAACCCAAGATACACAATCAGTGGCTCAAAAACCTCCTCCAAAAATGAGCGCACAATTTAAAATTGTGCGCTCATTTCAAATAGAATCGCGTTGGTCGCGACACTGTCATTTTATTTCTTTTTGTACGTTGCTTTGTAAAAACAACTTAAATATTGCGCTTAAGGTTGGATATGCAAAGATATATGTTTTTTCCATAAGTATTTAAATGAAATTAGGGAAACTTTTGAGTGTCAGTTTTGTTCGAGACTTCTCTTCTTGGGTTTTTTATATCAATGACAGTAGGGAACTTCGTTCGTATCTTACGTCCCATGACACCACACGGTTTTTTATTGTTCACTTATCAACATTACCTATCGTGTCCTTTAACATGTATAATATTTTACCAATCAACTAGTATAAATATTTAAAATAATCAAGATTGAACGAATTCCAATCTCGTTATGCCGTAATTCTTGTAATAAGACTAACCTGCTCCATATAAATGCCATATAATAGTCCCTCTGCACAAGGGGCCATGATGATCGACTAATGGCATGCACGTTAGTGGAGAGGGCATAAATGTCTGTGATGGGCCATCATCGGGTATGATCGAGCGCAATCGCCATGGTGTCAGTACATCACAGGAACGATGGTCCATGATTGCGTGCGCGTCCACACAATCGCTGATTAATCACTACATAGTTGTCTCAAACGTAGTGATTGTATACTCTTTGGTCGTATCTGGTACATTCTAGGCATTAAGTAAATGATTATAAGAGCCAAGTAAAATATTTCTGCAGCCGCGATCACCTCGTTATCCATTTTCGATAGACGTCATAACAATCGACATTTAGTAAATGAGCGTTCACGATTTTTTGGAGAGTTGCCCGATCATGACGGTGATGCTGGAATTTATTTGATGGGCCATCATGGCCCATTGTGAACAGTAGCCATTAGAGTAAAAAAATATAATACTAGTTGGCAGGAGGGTAGATAGACTATTTTTTATCCATGTACCCTTCTACTAACTAGCTTGTAAAAGTCGAGCAAAAGCTCAACATGACACATTAATTTTGCTCACTATACTTGAAAAGTACTCCGTCAAATTAATCGCTGAAAATAATCAACGTAGTTGAGATATTTACAAAAAAAACCAATTCACTTTGATATTCACCCAATATTAGCCTCACGCCAATCGAGAATTCTAGAACATTCAATTAAAGCGCTCCATCATTGTTTCATTTTCAAGTTGTTGGAATAGTTCCACCGCATATGAAATATAAAGCGCAATTTTTAGTATCTGAACTTTGAGTCGTGGAATGTTAATTAATTTGCGTTGAAAATTTAATAAACATTTTGTGCAACGAAACAAACTACAGTTGAATCTGGAAAATGTTTACTATTTTTAGGATTATTTAAGCCTAAAAATATTTTTATATCCTATTTACGTATGTTCTTTTATCTCCCAAAAAATAGTGAAAAACTAGAATTTAAACAAAAAAAGTTGTTAAAAAAATATACACTGACATGTATATTTTTATTATAACTAGCTGTGCCTGCGACTTAGTCCGCATGGAAAATTTTCTAAAATAAAAGTAGCCTAAGTTACTCCTTATTACATCAGATATCTGCCAGTGAAAGTCCTTTCAAAATTGGTACAGTGGTTTCGGAGATTAGCCAGAACAAACAGACAGACAGACAGACAAAAACTTGTAAAAATGTTATACTGGTATATATACCGTGTATATATCCACATGCATTTAGTAAAAAGCGGTTATCTTAATGCTACAAACGGACACTCCAATTTTATTTGTCAATTCCGTGGCCAAAATCAGACCGAAGACTAAACAGTAAAATCTCTCTCTGACAACATTTTATTCATAATCATAATAGTATACGTGTGTGTATATTTTCATGCATGTGTAACAAATGTAGTGTATGTTTACTTTTATTAATTTACTAGCTGCGCCTTGGAGCCCGCTGCATCACAAAAGTTTCTGGTAAATATCAAAGAAACAACTCATATTTCGGGATAAAAAGTATCATAATATGCCATATCAGGTCATGATCTATATGTTTGCCAAATTTTATCTACTTCAGATCAGCCGTTTTCGCGTGAAAGAGTAACAAATATCCATCCATCCATATAAATTTTCGCAATCATAATATTAATGGGAAGGATAAAAGAGTGGATATTATTTAAAAAAAAACAGAATTGTCACACCAGGGTTCCTTGCAACGCAGTGTAGGTAGAGAGAACCGAACAGCTGTATAGGCCCCCGGTTCATCACTGGGGCGATGGTTGGTAAGCCCCTTCGATGCAATTTATCAACTTAATAACGATTGCCTTTTATTAATATTGATTTTTCCCCGTATGATCCCGGGCTCGTTTGTAGAATAGGCCAACTGACGTTCTGCCAGGCAGATCGTAAAAGGCGATCGATTGGTTATACGAGTCACTATCATCGTGGCTACTAGGTGGTAGAGTTCTGCATTGTCTCGCCCGGGTCTGGTACCACCGCCTTACCTATTCCTGCCGCAATAGCGTCAGTGCTTGTCACTATCGTATTCCGGTTTGGAGGGTAAGGTAGCCGGTAAACTTATTCATGTGGCATTAGACCTCGCCACAAGATAGCAACGCACCATTAACACCTTTGGTGTCTATAGGTGATGGTTGACTCTTTCCATCAGGAGACCCATCTGCTTATTTGCTCTCTTATAATATAAAAAAAGGATAGCCGGGATTTATAGCTTTACGCACTCATTTGAGATATGGGGATGTTAATACACCACCACCAGTCTTCGAACTGCTACAAATATTTAGATTTTCGAGAACACCCTAAAAATATATCATTTTTGCCCCAAAACCAGCGATCAATCTCCCTCTAATCTGAGTTGAATATGCCCCATTTTAATCTGGATCCCCTTTGAAGAATAGACAATCTACCATTATGCCAACAGTACCTACAAAGCGAATGCGTGTTATTTATTACCATTGTATCTACTAGATGGTACCACCGCTTTGCCTATTCCTTCCGCAAGAGCGTCATTGTCGTGTTCCGGTTCTGAGAGGAAACTAGCCGGTAGACTTAAGCATATGATATTGCCATCCCACCACACGGACTGAAACGTATCTAACATCTTTAGCATCTATAAGCGATGGTTTTTCTTTCCATCAGAAGAGCCATCTGCATGTTTCTGATGTTCCAGCCGCACTTGCATCTATCGTCACAAGGCTTCGTGCAATGACACGATAAATGCAGATATATTTAAAAAAAAAAGTATCTTCACGCCCATATCCCTGAAGGGGTAGGAAGAGGTACAACAAGTGCACCCACGATTAGCCGAAGATACTTGGTCCCACAAATGTGATACGTGGCCAGCCTATCGCCAACCGGGCACTTTCCAATCCCGGGCAACTTTGTATTTCTCAGAAAACTGAAAAACACTTTTTTTTAAAGTGCCCGACCCGGGAATCGAACCCGGGACCTCATGTGGTCGACGCCAACGCTGGACTACTAGACCAAGAGACGATCCTGTATATTTATCGTGTTATTGCACGAAGCTTTAACGATAGACGCAAGTGCGGCCCCAACATAATAATATTATAAAAAATATTTTTGAATAATTTCTCTTATACTTCAGAATAGCAGATATTATACATAGCTTCACGTTGTTTTTGAATTTACGCGCATAAATTCATAAATGTCTGTAAGATTTCGCTTGCTTGACCTAAAATCATTACTTCCATTTGTTCAGTCGAAAATTTTACTCCACTGGACAAAATGGAAGTTATGATGTCCTAGCTAGTGCTATAGGTTTATAATAAAAAAATAATTTTAAGATAGGTCCAGTAGTTTTTGAATTTATTCATTACATACTGTTGGGTATATTTATTTGTAATATGAATAATATTGTAAATAGTGCTTGAATGCAATATTAATATTCGTTTATAGCATTTACCTCGCATAATAGATATTAGAATTTGTTGTTATCAAAATACTGCACTACAGTGGCGCCACTTCCGCAACATCGTGGAATGCTAGTAAACAATTTTATATCAATTTATAAACTTGGAAGTGATTCCATCTGATCTGGTTGAAGTTGACATTTTTCAATCTACCCTACTTTTAATTATTGTAAAACTGTGATACAATAAAATACCTTGTACCGGCCTACTCGGGTCATTCTGCTGTCAGACGTGAGAGAATAAACATTTATGTACGTCAAACTGTCTGTTATTAAAAACGAACCTAACAATACATACAAAACTACAAATGTTTTCATTTTATATTATTATTATTAGCTGACTCGTGCAGCTTCGCCTACGAGTGAATTAGTATGTTGTCAATGAAGGAAATTTCATACAATATTTTTATCGTTAAATATGATATCAGACACTTCACTCGAATGATTGTTGACTAGCTGAGTGAGTGAATGCTTCATTTTTATTTCAATCTTTGTTCACACGGTAAAGTTGGAGTGACACAAAAAAGAACTTTCGTCTGCTCTTTTTTTTGAATATGTTGTTGACTGAAGTCGCATTTGTATCCCTTTGTATCTTTGTTTTGGTCACAAAAGCTAATGTAATAAAAATAATTTTTAAAATTATCCAACAGCTGTGCATTTTGATCCTTAAACTTGAATATTATTTTGCCGCAAAACTGCAATGTTGAACATTAAGTTCGTCTGCTACAGAACTCAAGTGTGAACTAGTGAATGTTTTCTTTTATATTCAGGCTGTTCATTATTTATTTGTTCAGACTTCATAGTGAAAGTGAATGATACCGAATGCCAATATCTAACTCCATCCGTTCATTCATATCCATTCGTGAATTTATTCGGCACTTTTGTTTCATTTTATGTTTAGATATTTAATCTCGAGTTCGAGAAAATTAAACCAAATGAATGGCGGAAATGATCGAAAAATGAATCTTTGATGTCACCTCAATGTACTGTAATTAAGGAGAGCCGAAAAATACATTCTTTCAGCGCTCCTTAATAACAGTCTAAAAAGCAGCGACAAAGCGAAAATTATCGACTGTTTTGGTATGTATACATATATATATATATATATATATATATATATATATATATATATATATATATATATATATATATATAGACTCTACAAATATTATAAAGAAAAAAGATTTGCTTGTTTGTGATAAACTAGCTAACCCACGCAGCTTCGCCCGCGAATTAATTAATATGTCGTCAATGTAAAAATAAACATACAATATTACCCTCATAATTTAACGATCTTAAGGCATACATTTTGTAAAATCTTAATTTATCTCTCGTCTACATCGTAAGAACAATCCCTTTCATTTTCAGCCTTTCTGGTCCAAGAGCTTAGGCCGGGCATTGATGTAATTCAGTCACAACTGTTTTTATAAGTATATACAGATAGATAAATAGCTCGTATTTGAATATAACTAAGGCCCACAGTACAGCATTATTCAACGCAATGACGATGTGCCTTAGATGGGTGATAAATGTGATAATTAATGCGTACTAAACAGTCTGGGTCAAGCTTGCTTTGGACACATTGGTGCTAATTATTCCTACTTAGCACAAATGTGTCCAATGTAACAACATTTATACTTTTACATGTTTCTAATGAAATAACTTAAACACTATTTAAAAAAATTCACCCTCTTAGAAGGAATCGTATATATCGTAGTTTTTGCTGATTAGTTATGTTATAAGAATAACAAAAAGCTTAAATATTTGTTATAAAAGCTAAAGATTAATAATATTTTTAGGAAATTAATTCGGCAAAATAGATATTTTGAGTCATGCGACAGTAAACGTAAATCTAAAAATGTTACGTCATACCCTTGGTCACATCGTCATACCAATGAAGTATTAAGTAAAGGTGGAGCTAGCACTCTATTAAGACGTAATTTTGATGTTGTCATTTTCAAAGAAACTACAGAGTATATAATGAAGATTTTACCGCGGCGTGATGATATTAGGACGCCATGACAGTCCTGTCGAGGTAAATTTTAATTTCAATATTAAAACGCGAAATTTTTATTATAAATATATGTTATTTAACAAAAATATTTTTTTTTGTTAATATATCTAATAAGGTAAATTATGAAATAGTCTTTCATATTAAGCCAACTAGCCTATTATCGCACGACTACTCTATCAAACCAAACCAGCGGATATGTTGTTGAAATAATATGACTTAATGGTCTTCAAGAAAAGAGCTTACTCATTCTTTAAAAGTCAAGAACGCACCTGCAAGACCCTTAGCATAGCAGATGTTCATGGGAGGCGGTAATCATTTACCATTATGTGAGCCTTTTTTTAACTTTACCACGTAGTTAATGTTGGTGGCTAGAATTAGCCTTCTCTCGCCTTTTTACGAGATTAAATAAAAGGTGAATTTAATTAAATATGCTATTATCCGTTCGCAGATAATAGCAAATTTTATTAATTTCACCTTTTTGATAATGGATTTCCGCAAAATAACGCCTGAATTAATAAAATATCTTTTCACAAGATGCCTTGTAGTTAGGCAATAAATATACATTGAATAGAAAGAAAATCGGATGTTGGAGTGAAAAGGATACATACATCTTGGGTTGACAGAGAGAACCGAGTGTCATACTTCACATTCTCATTAATTTGTGTCTTTATACAAACACGACGGTTACTAAAACTCTTGACACCACCTTCGGACAATAACCTATCAATTTCAACATGTTATGTCAATCTGTACCTACCTCCTTCTATATTCGCATGTATATTTGATTTGTTAACATTCCATCTACCATTCTTTCTGCATGTCCAAACCAAGAAGCATACCCTTTTTCATTTTTATATTGACGTTTTATTTTAGACCTAACCTTTCTCTTATTTCAATATAAGTAGTAAGGAGTAAAGTGTTACGACTCTATAAACTTTCATGACATTATGGGACTTAATAGGTACTGTTAAGTAACCATTGCTGCCATTAATTTAAACTGTCTATCACTTTGGTGATAATGGCGTGTATTTATTTTAATTAAGTTACAGAGGAATTTCTGTCAATTTCTTCTAGAACTCGAATATATATTTTTCTAAACATATTTCAAAAACCACAACTCTTTAATCCATAAGTTTGCGTGTCTACGTCTTATATCTTCACTATATGCAGGTATACAAAGGTTGTTTGAGACCTGACTCATGGGTGCAACGAAATAAAATATGTATAGTCCATAATCGAGAGATAACCTTACCGACGCAGCTGCGCAAGCGGTCACCGGGCGGCGCGCGCGCACCTCCGCAAGCGATTTACTTAGTCATTTCATGCAAACGTATTAGGTTACAGTTCGATTACTGCCTATAAATAGCATATTTATTATTGGAACGAAGTTCCTTATCGCGCGTTGTGAAAGGGGGCTAGACGGAAAAAATTCTTACGAAAAGTTGTCACGACACTTTTTGCTATAGCACATAAGTTATTGTAAGCTGTGCGGCGTGCGCATGTTTCTCTCTTTCTCTCTCTCTCTCTCTCTCTCTCTTATAGAAAGCAAGCCAGATATTTTCATTTCTATTTCGCATTTAACAGTGTGGTGTCGCGACGATTATTTTTGTTGAGTGTATACAGGTTTTTTGTAAATAATAATAAAAGGAACTTCCATCCGGGTGTCCCTTGACACCTCTCAAGTTTTTTAATTTTATTTAATTCCCCTTTTTATATTTTTAAATAAATTACAATGAAAGTTACTTCTAAAATTAAATGATTTCAATATTTCGATGTTATTCGATATTGTCTTTGTTTATTTACTGTCTTCACACGGGTTAGCTGAAAGAAATCCCACTACTAGATAATCTCGCCTTTTACTATGTTTTATTTAATAATTTTTATATTGTATTAGTGTACAATAAATTGTAAATAAATGTTAAAAAATGAGATGAACGTTTAGATGCAAAAACATGGTTTGCGAAAATTCAAGAAGCATAGGTAATTTTAAAAACTTTCAATTTATATGCAAAAAACTGCATACAAGCAGATGAAGGTCATACTCGTAAAAACAATCATTGCTCATAGACTCTAAGAATCGTCACCGCATCAACTCGATCATTCATACACACAAAAATCCAAACTTTCGCATTTATATTACTAGCTGCACCCTGCAGCACTCTAAATTATAAAAGTTTTCAGCGAATACCACGCAAAATTATTATTTTTCCATGATAAAGAGATTGAGTAACAAACAACCATCCATCCATCCATTCATCCAAGCTTTCGCATTTATGAATAGATATAAATTAATATAGATTGTAATGTCGTCGCCATTCAGTACATAATAACCAGTAAGATATTAAGCTTACTCGCTTCCGCTATCATAGGGACTTAAGCATTAATAACCGGGCGTGGTCGTTCACGAAGTGCCCGCGACTGCCGCTGGCTGCTGTGGGCTGTATAGACTACATTTCTTATATTCCCTTTATAAGAAATATCTATACTACTACTATTTGAATCTGTACGTTATCTGTAACAGTATTAGTCTGTACCACGGATTAAACTGGATACGTCTCTAAGGCAATTTCATAGGATGTCAACGTCGCTTGCATTTACACAGCGAAATAAATTACGCCAGAGATATTCCTTATTTCTATTTTTTAAAGATATAATATATCTACAAGCCTTTGACATTTACATACATTTGCCCATATGAACGGCTACGCATTTTGCGCCCAACAACGTGTCTATTAGTATTAGCATGGTCTTTGGTCTGTGCATTAACTTTTTGACAAATATTGTGATAAATAAACATCTTGGGACTCACTTGCGTCAATTATAAAATTTTCGTCTGTATGTCTGTATGTCCCGTTATAACTCGAGAATGGCTGAACCCACCTCGATAAAAATTAATATACAATAGATCACATGCTTGTGTAAATGGATATAAAAAGACTCTGCCCTCCTGCCAGGCAATTCATAAAAGGCGAAAGATTGGTGAAACCTATCACTACTATCAAAATTTTCGCCGTGTCCGGGCTCCTTTAAAGAATAGGCCAACTGCCGTTCTGCCAGGCAGATCATAAAAGGCGATCAATTGGTTATACGAATCATTACTATCGTGGCTACTAGCTAGTAGAGTTCTGCATTGTCTCGCCCGAGTTTGGTACCACCGCCTTACAAATTCCTGCCATAATACCGTCAATGCTTGTCATTGTCGTGTTTCGCTTTGGAAAGTAAGGTAACCGGTAGACTTAGCATATGGCATTGTCATCCCTCCACACAGATAGCAACGCATTATTAACATCTTTGGTGTCCTTAGACGATGGTTTCTCTTTCTATCTCTCTGCCCTCCTGCCAGGCAATTCATAAAAGGCGAAAGATTGGTGAAACCTATCACTACTATCAAAATTTTCGCCGGGTCCGGGCTCCTTTAAAGAATAGGCCAACTGCCGTTCTGCCAGGCAGATCATAAAAGGCGATCAATTGGTTATACGAATCATTACTATCGTGGCTACTAGCTAGTAGAGTTCTGCATTGTCTCGCCCGAGTTTGGTACCACCGCCTTACAAATTCCTGCCATAATAGCGTCAATGCTTGTCATTGTCGTGTTTCGCTTTGGAAAGTAAGGTAACCGGTAGACTTAGCATATGGCATTGTCATCCCTCCACACAGATAGCAACGCATTATTAACATCTTTGGTGTCCTTAGACGATGGTTTCTCTTTCTATCAGGAGAGCCATCTGCTTGTTTGCTATCTAATGATATAAAAAACTACTATGCGGTAGAGTCCTACAATATCTCGCTCGAATTTGGTATCACCGCCTTACTTATATGTGTCACAACAACATCAACGCTCGTCACTGCCGTGTTTTGGTTTAAAGTGAAAGGTAGCTAGTTCTATGCATATGAGATTACTAAAAGCCATTTAATGCCTACGCAACGCAACATTATATCTTTGATATCTTTAGGTAGTAGTTATCTCTTTCCATCAAGTGAGCTCTCTGCTTGTTTGCTATCGTCTCATATAAAAAACTTATCATACCTATATAGATGTAGTTATTAGTGAATATTGACATTTCAAATATTCAGTGTAGATATTTAAAATAGTGGAAAAGATATTTAAATGCATAAATCACGCCAGATCCCTACGGGGTAGGCAGAGAGTACCGAGTGCGATACATCACGATCCTTGCAGGCTTGTCTCGCTTCCTGCACATTCATTACTCTCTTCGTACGAACATGCCGGTTGCGAAGACTCTTGACACTACCTTCGGATAGTACTCGATTAATCTGATCATGGTACGTCAGTCTTGGTCTTCTCCGGTAGCTACATCCTCCCACATTTCCATTGTGTATTTGTGTTGTTAACCTTTCATTTACTGTTCTTTCTATATGTCCTACCTTATTTCTTTAAAACTCCATATTTAAATCAGTTCGGCAAGTTCAGAGTCTGTAGATCACTAGTTAGTTGTTCGTTAAAAATAAAGAATTCTTTTTTTTCATGCCTATGATGATATTGCTCCATTTCTTACATCGCCTTTTTTACTTTTTATATTTCAGTGCCATTGTAAGGGCACACGTGAAAGTTTGCAGAAATTTGCAAATCAAATTGTTTTCTTCGTTGAGTTATGAATTTCCGCAAATTAGCGCTCGCAAATCTATAAAATAAGTAGTTGAGTTCCTATATTTGTGATGGAATGGTAATGCCTCGTGCATAACTTTTCTTAGCTATCTTATACTACGAGGCGATGCGAAACACTACTAACTTGTTGTCACAATGGTAGTAACATTTTAAGCTAATCATTCACCTTCACTGAACTGCTTAGCAGAATTGCAGGTGGTATATATATGGTGGTATTTTAAGGACCTTGGACTAATTTAATACTAAACAAAAAACAAACCTCAAAAGGCATATGCGGGTACTAGAATTCCAAGCGCACGAGAAAAAAAAGACAAGCAAATTAATTGTGAAGTACCTTTTCTAATTTACTCCTTATTTCATTTGTATGCATTAAGCGATCTTAATTTAACAAAGATAAGGTATTCGCACGAGAGGCAAAGATGTTAAGTCTAAGGAAATATTGGCCCATCTCAGCCAAGAATGGCGGTACGCGGCGTAACATAATCTTGTTAGGATGCCACCCATCTTCAAAGACTTTAATGCGGTAGACTTGACTTTCATATAATTTAGACAGTTTAATATTTTTACACACTTTCGGAGAGTCAAGGCTGTAGAAGCAGATCATAAAGTTATAGTGTTTTATATCATAAAATGGTAAAAAAGCGAATGGTCCTCATGATAGAAAGAGATAAAAATCGCTTATAAATACCATCAGCCAAGAATAGCGGTACGCGGCGTAGCATAATCTTGTTAGAATGCCACCCGTCTTCGAAAACTTTTATGCGGTAGACTAGACTCTCATATAATTTAGACAGTTTAACATTTTTTAGACACCTTCGGAGAGTTAAGGCTATCAAAGCAGCTCATAAAGTTAGTGTTTTATATCATTAAATGATAAAGAAGCGGATGGTTCTCATGAGTCATGACGGGAAGAGACAAAAATCGCCTATAGATACCAGAAAAATGTTATTGGTACATTGATATTTGTAAAGCGGTGTGTTAATATCATATGCGTAAATTTACCAGCTGTCTTACCAATCGGAACACGGAATAGATAAGGCAGTTGTATCAGATCAAGAAAAAATTTTGCAGAAAACTACCACGTAATAAATTTTTCGTTTGTATATATAACCTTAATAAGAGGTTTATTTTTAATTTTAATGCAAAATAAAATTCAACTATAGTACATCATGCAAATAATAAAGAGAATTTCACATAAAGAGAGTAATTTTGTACTGAAGCTGGTTTGACTTCGGTTACTAATAACATTGTATTAACTAAAATGTGAAGATTCAGTTTTAGTTTGTTTACAAATTTCTGAAGTTTCCAAATTTTACTATAGTTATTAATATTTAAGTATACCTACCTGTAATTTTCAGATGAAGTAACAATTAACGTTACGATGGAAAATCTTTATAAATATATACAAGATTATTCATGTTTAGTTGAGGTGGCAGTAGCTCTGAGGACAACACAAAGCTTATCGAAGCTTCAAATGAGAGCTTCAATATAAATTATAGAAAACATATGTCACTAATCAAACATTTTTAATTAGATAAATTTATGAGATAATATAACTTATATTTATCCAATTATAATGTAAAGTTTTACTTATTATCATTTTAAATGATAAATATATAAATATTTACGGGACAAATTACACTTACTAATCTAACCTCAAAATATGCAAATTATTTGCTTGTGTTACGGGTGTTAGTCAAAGATAATAACATGAAAATAGATATATAAATACTGGAATATATTTAATAAACACCCAAACCCGGAAATACAAATATTTATGCTCATTTCACAAATGCTTGTCCCCGTCTTGGATCGAACCCGATTACGTAGTCAGGGTCGCTAACCACTCGACCAATGGGGCGGTCAAATTAAACCAATTATCATTACTACAACATAATTCTTCAAATACGATATCTCACACCTAACATCCTAACAAATGTAGATTTTGGTTGAGAAATTTAATATACCTACGCTTCTTTATTCCGTGCGTATAATGTGTCTACTTCTTAGTTTATGTGGAAGTTCGTACCCGTCTCAGCTGGTCTCATTTCACTGGCGAGAGAAAAGGAATTTTTAGTAGGAACAAATTGCTCACTAAAGTCCTCCACGGAAATTCAGATATTTCGTTGTCATTTTTGGTTATAAGTAATAAACTTCATATGACAACTTTTATTTGATTAGCTGAATTTGTTTTTTCATATATTCTTCACATGCCAAATGAAAATTTGTAGTCTAAGAGACGGTGAGTGACCGAGCTTTACCTATTTGATACGCAGTTGAGATTTATTTATTCGTACATTGTTAGGGGTTTGTACATAGTGGCGTATTTTTTATAAAATTTTATTAAATTATTAACACGCGTAGGACCGATAGCTATTTGTAATAAAATAAATTTTAATAACTTTTTCCAAAAAATACTTTTTTTACAAAAAAACAGAATAAATCTAGTTTTAGCAGATAGTTTTTAACATCGAGAATATGCCTACATATTTCTGTTCATGGCTACCTGGCATGAAGATATGAACAGGTGAATCAACGCAGGTAAACTCATCGATATGTTTGTTAATCGATAAAAATTGGTATCTGAAGAAAGGTAATTTAATTACAAAATAATCGTATAGGTTTGCCTGCAACAAACCTTAAACCCAAGCAGCAATCAAGCATGTTTAATACCCATAAAGCAGCCCATATATTACTTAAAGTTCTATTGCAGCCGTACAATGGTGTAAAAAGATGCTTTTATCGGTATAAAAGACCTTTATGAGTTTTTATACAGCCTAATGCTGTACAAGGCCTTTCTTAGAGTTTCGCGTAAGCTTTAGGCGTTATATCTGAATATTAATACACTACTGTAAAACTTTAAGTATTTCGTAACTCATTAGGCTTATTTTAACACTTAAAGCTGTACATTAGCTGTATTATCTTTAGCACGGGAATTTATTACAGCTTTAAGTGTTATTATAGTATCACTCAACGCTTATTTCTGTAAAATGGGAGATGCAATCACCGTTCTACAGCTAATATTTATGGCGTAATTGTAGACTGTTATGCAGCCAATGGTGTTAAAAAATCTGCATATACAGCTGTAGTGCAGCTCAAGGCTGTATTACTGATTTTGTTATTTGTTGTTTTTATATCTGCATCGTTGATATCATGTGGAAAAAATCAAGAGGAAGATTTAAAGGAATATTTAAATATTATAAATTACCAACCAAGTAATCGTGATGAAGATAAAGAAAAATTACTAAATCAGGTAACCTACAATCGTCATTTTTATTAATGTTCAAGGAAAAGGGTTCCGTAACAAAAACATTAAAAAGTGATTGTAGGTTATCTGATTTATTATTTTTTAGGCTTATCTTCTTCATTAAAGTTATTTGGTTGGTAATTTATAATATTTTAATTTTTTTTAATGTCATAAGACAGCAAACAAGTAGATGGGTCTCCTGATGGAAAGAGTCAACCATCGCCTATAGGCAGCAAAAATGTTAATGGTGCGTTGCTATCTTGTGGCGAGGTCTAATGCCACATGCATAAGTTTACCGGCCACCTTGCCCTCCAAACCGGAACATGACAGTGACTAGCACTGACACTTTGCAGCAGGAATAGATAAAGTGGTGGTACCAGACCCGGTCGAGCCAATGCAGAACTCTATCCCCAAGTAACCACGATAGAAGTGACTCACATTTCCCATCGGTCGCCTTTTACGACCTGCCTGGCAGATAGGCAATTGGTCTATTCTTCAAAGAATATATAAAAAAGAGTTAAAAAGAGAAATAAAAATCATTACACTGAGAAAATATATATATTTTTTTATTCTTAACTTGCTAATATACGGAGTGTTACAAAAGCGGTATAGTAAGCCGAAAGGGAGTGACTCAGAGGGTCATTCTGAACAACTTTTGTTCAACGATTTGTGAAAATTCGCGAAAAACAATTTTGTTCTTCCATTGTGAAAAGTCACGTGACCTACAAAATTTCTATGGAGAATCAATATTTTTTTTCACGAATTTCCAAAAGTCGTTAAACAAAAGTTGTTAAGAATGACCCCCTGAGCCACCCCCTTTCGGCTTACTGCCCACTTTTGCAACACCCCGTATATATGTATACTTACAATCATTTTAAAAATATTATATACTTAGATACAATTACAGACAAGGGAGAATGTGTTTCTCTTTGCAGAACTAATAATATAAAATCACAAGCACGAAATAACGTATTTTTCTTAAAAATATTTTTGTGATAGATCAATCTTTAAAGGGCTAGATTTTTCGTTCTTGATCAACTTAGTTATATCATTTTGTTTTCTTGGCCATTATAATTCACCTTTATCCTCCCACAAACTGGATACGATGCAAATACAGTTTTGGCTTCTCTCAATTGTTTTTATTATTTTATAAGGCATATTTCCCTAAAAAATAAAGTAAAACATGATTGAAATACATATCCCATAAGTTATAGTTAACAATAAGTTGGTTTAGTTGTAAAGTCAAACGACCGACATCAATAATACATCACAATAGCGAAATCAAGTGATATATGTTTTGTATTTAGGGTTCTTCAATTTTTGTACGCATCTCTAAACATAAGTTAAGTGATTAAAAGCCAATGACTGTACAATAGATTTATATAGGGACTTAGTACAGCCTAAAGTGTATTTGGACGGTAATTAAAAGCCAATAGCGGTATAATAGAATAAAAAAGAGATTCAGTACAGCTATTTGCAGTATATCACCCTCCAAATACACTTTAGGCTGTATAACAAAGCGTCGCCGTTATTGTGTATTAAAAACAACATTAAAGAAATATATTGTTAAATAAAAGATATATTTAGCAATAGCTAAAGCTATATCGTGACAAGCAACTTATATTATGATCAGTATGCCTTTATATACAATATTGTACCATAAATACTTGTATATTCTAACCTTAAACACTAACACTTACCGTATTTTGCAATGATTTATTTATGTTATCTTGATTATTTCGTTGGCGCATGAATATTTTGATAGAAAACATACACGATTTTACAATGATTTTGAATTTGCACTTTGAATACACCTTTCAATACTGCTCCAAGTCCAAGAATTTATCGTTTATTAATATATTTTTTATTATGGCGTCTGCCGATATAATGTTATACAATATCAAAAACAGATTGTTACTTTTTATCATTTTCAAACACCTATTAAGAATATTTAGCTGCACGAGAGAGTATATTTAGTGTTATAGTTTCTTTATACACCGAATAACAGCCTTTGTACAGCCTATACCAGCTTGTACAGCTATTGTGCAGCCTATTTAACGCTTAGCTGTACAAGACAGTTACAAGAGAGTATCCGTAGTGTTATAGTTTCTTTATACACCAAATAACAGCCATTGTATAGTTTATAACAGCTTGTATAGCTATTGTGCAGCCTACATAACGCAATAAGCTGTATAACTTGGGGCCCTTTTTGGTGTTATATCGGCTGTAGAAGCGCTTCTACAGCCTTTGTACGGCTTAGTATACAGCTTTAAGTTTAAAAATGAACCTAAATGCAGCCTATATACAGCTTAACGTGCTACTTGGGAATTATCTTAAAGGAATATTATTGCCATGCAATGAAGCTTAAGCCATTATTGTCCGTTCGTTGGTTCGTTGCAGGTTAAATTTTATATTTAACTTATGTTTGACCCAGCGATTAAACTGAATACTCCTTTAAACGCAAATTCTTAGATTTTTATTACATCTAGGAAATACAGAGTTTACCTTACTTAGAGACTTACTAATAAAATAAAAGACTATTGAAGACTATAGGATATAATTTGTCGATATATCCACCGAATATAGAAATCGAAAGCTTTAATTATAATCTCGAGACAGAAATTTATGTCACTAGCAAGTCTAACGGCTACCTTATCCTATAGCAGTGATATGCTTCATTAAAACGCTAATTAATTCATTTTTTGTACGCCGACTCTTGAACCGATAATATGACAGCAGTTATCCAGCCCAGCTATTTAAAAAATTTGAAAGTTAATGACCGGTATTTCTGTTAGAATTTTTTACTTCTTAACTAATATTATAAAGAGGAAAGATTAGATTTTTTATTTGTTTTTTGTTACGGTTTAACTCTAAAACAACTTGACCGATTTCAGGAATTCTTTCACCGTTAGATAGCTTTACTATCCAGAAATGTCATAGGTCACTTTTATACCCAACTGAGGAAAGGGAAGTTTCTGGTGACGCTAACGAAATCGTGAGTAACTGCTAGTTTTTATGTATTTTGTACACCGTAGGATAGCAAAGTGTGGTTCTTCTGATGAAAAGAGTTAACTATTGCCTATAAACCACATAGTGTATTGCTATCCTAGTAACAAGGATATTGCAACCAAGGATTCAGTACTGTATGGCTATTATATTATTATTGGCTAAAGGCAGATGGTCTAATTTTTAAACGATTGTAAAACAACAGGGGGAAATATTTTTAGTCATTTCTAGAATAGGAACTTTATTATATTAAAATAATACTCATAAGCAGGTAATTACATAATATATTATGTCTAATACCAAATGTATGTATGTATGTGTATATGTAATATATATACAGACAAATTAGGTTATTCTTAAAAAATTGAAAATTTATAATCTCACTTTATTATAGAAGAAAAGGCAAACGACTAAGAAAGCTCACCTTCTTATTCGGCACGATAAAATGGTACAACATGGCATATTTGAAATTTTTTACAATATAATTTAACAACAACAAGCGTTTTTTTTATATATATCATAAGATAACAAACAAGCAGATGGGTCTCCTGATGAAAAGAGTCAACCATCGCCTATAGACACCAAGATGTTAATGGTGCGTTACTATCTTGTGGCGAGGTCTAATGCCACATGCATAAGTTTACCGGCTACCTTACCATCCAAACCGGAACACGACAGCGACAAGCACTGACGCTATTGCGGCAGGAATAGGTAAGGCGGTGATACCAGACCCGGGCGAGACAATGCAGAACTCTACCACCTAGTAGCCACGATGGTAGTGACTCGATAGCCAATCGGTCGCCTTTTACTACCTGCCTGGCAGAACGGCAGTTGGCCTATTCTTCAAAGGAGGCCGGGACCAACACGGCGAAAGTATTTGCTCATTTACAAGTATTTGCTCATATGAGCAGCAACACG
Source organism: Apodemia mormo (assembly GCA_036924255.1). NCBI lineage: Eukaryota > Metazoa > Arthropoda > Insecta > Lepidoptera > Riodinidae > Apodemia > Apodemia mormo. Next base: position 11,949,924 of record JAUPFN010000005.1, read on the forward strand.
GTCTCCACCCTACACTGCATCTATTAGGATTTGTGTGGTCTGTGGTTTGACCTAAAGATCGAACTTAAGATCTTATGATCTAAGCCAAATAATAAGTACCCAAATGTACTGTTATGAATACTGAGAAAATGAAATAAAATAATTTATGACAGTAAATTAATGAATTTATTTATTTTCGGAAATATTTCAGAAAAAAGACAATTTATTCAGAAAAAATTTAAATTTATAATCTCACCTTTTAATAGAAGAAAAGTCAAGCGAATATGAAGCTCACTATAGCTTCTTATTCGGCACGATAAAATAGTAAGAAATGGCATACTCATTTCTATTTTTGACTGTAATATAAAATGTCTACAAGCGCTTGACACTTACAGGTATTTGCTCAAATGAGCGACAACACGGTCCCCACTCTAAACCGCATCTATTGGAATTTGTGTGGTCTGTGGTTTGACCTATAGACCGAACCTAAGATCTTATGATCTGAGCCAAATAATAAATACCCAGACGTGTTTTTCTATGTTATTAACATTGAGAAAATAAAATAATTTATGATAATAAATAAATAATGCAAACACAACATAAAATTCATTTTAAGTGATCGTTAACATATTACTTTTATGAAATGATTGATGTTTTAAGTTAAGATAAATAAAATTACTTTGAAAGAATTATCATACGATTTCGAGACATCAAATAATTCCAATAATCGATTCCGAAAGCGTGGGTGGTAGATATCGATTTTATCCAATTCAACGTCTATCTAATCGCTTAATGGGCCGTAGATTGATGAGTGTAGGTTCAATGACGTTATTAATTTATTAATCCCGACTCTAACAAAGCGCTTTGATAGAGAAAAATAAAGAGCAGATAAAACTGTTCATTTATAATATTCAGATGTGCTCAGTCATTCCTTTAGATTATGAGAGACTTGTACAAGAAAATTTACTTCGGTTATATTAAATTACGTGGTAGTTTTTAAGCAATGTGCCATCTAAGATATTAAGTTATTATCTATTCTTATTTAGATGCATACTTTATAGTTTTATAAAGGACGATATTTAATATTTAAAACGAATGCTCGTTTTGCGACAGCAACGCACCGCTAGGCGCCAACATATTTGGCGTCTCTTTCCATTAGTAAAACCATCTGCTTGTTCGCATCATTTAATGCCGAAATAATATCGTGTGTTGGTTTTGAGAGGAAAGAAGCTGATAAACTTATATAGGCTGACTGGTAAAAGACTGTAAATACTAAAGTTGTTTGTACTCGATTCGAATAAAGAATATGTAAAAAATAGGTACTTAAATTTTGACCTAAAAATCCAACGAAAATATTTAATTTGGATACCCATGCACGGCGCTTAACAGTTCATTGTTTACTACAGCGATTTATCGAACTCGCGACTAGACTCCTTAGTACAACTTACGGTGACCAGATATTTTGAATATTAACTACACTAATATTCTTGAGATTTACTATGTATTTAAGCAATATTGTAACTATATTATATTTTTATTGTTTACATATGACCATTAGCTGTTGTGTTCTTCAATATGTACAATCTATTACCAGTCAACCTGTATATGTGGCATTTACATCTACCACACGGAGAACAACGCAACATCTTTGATGACAATAGGCAAAGGTTGCTTCTTTCCATAAGGAAAGCTTGCTGCTATCATATGACAAAAAAAACTGTTTTAACGCACGCTATAATCTGCCTACTGTGATAATGATGCAGATAATACAACCCGGTGACAGACGGATGTACGGGGGGACACAACCCGGCGGCTTTTATTAAAAGCATCATATTGTCTGTTATATGCACGCGCGCGTGTTGTCCGCCGACATGTTAGTGGCTTGCAGACGCAAAAGCTTAATTGAGTCTTAAACTAGGTCGAATCCAACAGCTTCGTTTCCTTTAAAGGGATCCAGCAATAATATTTCCAAGAATTGTATGTATGACACAACCTCTTTGGGCGCGTGGCAATCACTATAACTGTCAAATAAGTTCCTCATCTTAAGCCGCCGACATGCCACTGACAAATTTTTCGACTTGCAATGAGTAAAGCCGCCAACTAACCCGCCAACCAAATGTTGACGACATATGTCAGCGGCTCGGCGGGCTCAGTGTGTATTGCGCTTTAGTAATAACACCCCTTTAGTATCCTTTTTTTACCTAAACAAAAAACCCACAGCAAGATTTACAGAAAAGACTAACATCGTATAAAGTCATCATTATTCAATTACAGATTTTCTCTTTATTTTCTCACAGTATGATACAGTTAATTAGTATAGAAATAAATAATGGAAACGAAAAAAAAGTCGACAGTTACTAATAAAATATAATTTATAATAAAAATAGTATTACTATATCAAGCACAGAATAAAATTACAAAAGAAATTACTCCACCATCATAAATACCGATGTTGGTCGAGTGGTTAGCGACCCTGACTACGCAATCAATGGGGTCCGGGTTCGATTCCCGGCAGGGACAGGCATTTCTGGGTTTGGGTGTTTATTAAATGTATTAGAGTATTTATATATGTAATTCTATGTATTAGTATCGTTGACTGATACCCATATTACAAGCATATAATTTGCTTACTTTGGGGTCAGATCAATCCGTGTAATTTGTCGTGATATTTATTTAAAAAATACGTTAAATACGTTAGCGTGAATTTATGTGTATAAGTGTGATTATATGTGTATGTGTGTTGGATGTTTTTTTTTTTTTTTTTTTATATCATAAGATAGCAAACAAGCAGATGGGTCTCCTGATGGAAAGAGTCAACCATCGCCTATAGACACCAAAGATGTTAATGGTGCGTTGCTATCTTGTGGCGAGGTCTAATGCCACATGCATAAGTTTACCGGCTACCTTACCCTCCAAACCGGAACACGACAGCGACAAGCACTGACGCTATTGCGGCAGGAATAGGTAAGGCGGTGGTACCAGACCCGGGCGACACAATGCAGAACTCTACCACCTAGTAGCCACGATGGTAGTGACTCGATAGCCAATCGGTCGCCTTTTACGACCTGCCTGGCAGAACGGCAGTTGGCCTATTCTACAAAGGAGGCCGGGACCAACACGGCGGAAAATTTTGTGAAATTAATGTTTAATTTAATTAATGCCACATGCATGCAAGCTTACCGGCTACCTTACCCTCCAAACCGGAACACGACAGCGACAAGCACTGACGCTATTGCGGCAGGAATAGGTAAGGCGGTGGTACCAGACCCGGGCGAGACAATGCTTAACTAAGCCATATTATGTGTATATTATACTTTATCCTCCATTTGTCTAATAATTGCCTCTGTGGTCTAGTGGTCCGGTGTCAGAGTTGACCACATGAGGTCCTGGGTTCAATTCCTGGGTCGGGCAATTCAAAAATATGTTTTTTCAGTTTTCTGTTTTCATAAAAACAACGTTGCCCGGGATTGTAAAGCGCCCGGTTGGCGATAGGCTGGCCACCTATCACATTGTGGGACCAAGTATTTCCGGCTAATCGTGGGTGCACTTGTTGTACCTCTGCCTACCTCTTCGGGGATACGGGCGTGAAGATAAATACATCCTCCATTTGTTATACCTTATCTTCCAAATAGGCATACACAGCTGACAGCGCTGCCTCGGAGAGGCAGCTGGCAAGGGGAGTGTTCTCTCTAGATACTAGGTGGCAAAGGGCGCCAAAATACCAGATGAAAAAAATTATGCGAATCACCATGGCTTAAAGTGGTAAAGTTTTGCGTTGTTTCGCCTGGGTCTGCTACCACCGTCTTACCGTCTTGCCGCAATAGCGTCAGAACATGCCACTGTCGTGTTAGGTTTTATAGGGTAAGGTAGCTGATAAACGTATGCATGTGAAACTAAAAGCCCGCCACAAATATGGCAATGTACCATCAACATCTTTGATGTCTATTGACCAAGATTGTTCCTTTCCAAACCATCTGCATGTTTGCTATGACACAAAAAAATCTTCAAAAAACCTTCATTGATATGGACAAGCTAAAAATATACAGAATATAACAAATATTTCATCAAATACTAACACACATTATTACTAGCTTGCTGTTAAAATCATAATAGGCCATTTAATACCCACCTCATGCAATGGACGTTCTTTTAACATGCCCACGCCAACGAGAGTGACATCTTAAATTGTATTAAGTGTAACGTATGTGGGCGGTGATATACGTACCAGTATTACATTACTTAATGTTGAGTTAATACCGAGACCGCTAAAGGTTATTCAGGCTTCAATGACCAACCTTTCCATTAAAGTATTCAATACGATACCATTTCTCCTCCATCTTGTATAATACATTAGTTTAAATATGTATTTTACGTGCTGAGTTTATTTGCTACTTGCGATCCGTCACGCATTCTACTTTTTTAAATAAATATATAATATATAAATAAATAAATATATGCTTACTTATATAAATAAAATAAACATATAATTATACATTATATGTTTATTTTATTATACAGCCTCGTAATCTAGGGGTTAGCTTATTCGGTTCATATCATGAGGTCCCGGATTTGATCTCCGGGTCAAGTAAAAGTTTTATTGAGGTTTTTTCGAGGTTTTTCTAGAAAATCGAAAATCTCAATAGCAGCTCGGAATATAGTGTGGTGGTTTTTTATCATTCCCGGGCCTTTAAAAATAGTTGATAATCGTTATCACATCAATAAAATGCGGCGATAGGTTTCACCACTCGTCTCGTTAGCCGACAAACTGGTGAATCGTGGTGAACCGATAAGTTCATAGACGTTCAATTTACTCTGCCCACCCCGCAACTGAACCAGCTGTGATGATACCTTTTTATATATTATACAAAATATTTACTGAAGAAAGTGCGCGTATTGATCTAACCTCAAAGTAAGCAATTAACAATTTGCTTGTGATATGGGTGTTAGTCGACGATACTTATACATATAAAAATACTTAAAATATATATTAACTAGCTGCAGCGAGCAGCCCGCTGTTATAAAAGTTTTTGGTAAATCCTGCGGGATCACCGAAGTTTTCCGGGATAAAAAGTATTCTATGTGATATTTCAGGCCATCATCTATCTGTGTTCCAAATTTCATTCAAATCCGTTTAGTAGTTTTTGCGTGACTGAGTAACAAACATTCATCCAAACATCCAAACTTTCGCATTTATAATATTAATAATATAGATAGCCACCCAAACCCAGAAGTATAAACATATGTGCTCATCACACATACGCTTGTCCCTGTCGAGAATCGAACCTGAGCCCAAGCGATTGCGTAGTCAAGGTCACTAAGCTCTCAAACATCGAGGCGGTCAAAATTATTATGTCATTGGATAGTAAATAAGTTGATGGTTCTCCTTTTTTTTTATATCATAAGATAGCAAACAAGCAGATGGGTCTCCTGATGGAAAGAGTCAACCATCGCCTATAGACACCAAAGATGTTAATGGTGCGTTGCTATCCCGTGGCGAGGTCTAATGCCACATGCATAAGTTTACCGGCTACCTTACCCTCCAAACCGGAACACGACAGCGACAACCACTGACGCTATTGCGGCAGGAATAGGTAAGGCGGTGGTACCAGACCCGGGCGAGACAATGCAGAACTCTACCACCTAGTAGCCACGATGGTAGTGACTCGATAGCCAATCGGTCGCCTTTTACGACCTGCCTGGCAGAACAGCAGTTGGCCTATTCTACAAAGGAGGCCGGGACCAACACTGATGAAAAGAAACAACCATCGCCTATAGACATCAGATATGTTCGTTAATGGCGTATTCATATCCGCGTGATTGGGATGCAATGTCAATGGATAAGTTTACAAATTACCTTACCCGAACCAGAATACGACAGCAACAAACATTGAAGCTTTTGTGTCAAAAATATGTAACGCGTTAATACCAATTCCGGTCGAGACGTTGCAAAACTCTGTCACTTACCTTTTTCTTATTCTCTCACATTTTCCGAGATATCTGGCAATAATGCAGTTGATCTATTCTTCAAAAAAAAGTAATTGTACCCAGAGAATCAGTGCCCATTAACGGACGGTATTTATACTTATGCCTAATAATACAGAGTACGAGAAACAGTATCCACTTAAATGATATATCTTGAGAATAATATTTTTAGACCGTAAACTATAAGAAATATCTAAATATATTTACTAGCTTACATACATGATTAATATTTCGATTTCAATATTTTTTCATTTACCATCAATCTAATACTACGGCGACTCAAACAATGGTGTCGTAAAATATGATTTCGTATTGTGAACAATGTTAGTAACTTAAAGTTAGTAAACAAAAATTGTAAAATTTTACATGACTTATGACAACGACTTAATTTGCTTAAAATGTTATAATTTTTTTTAAAAGCGAAAGTAGTGAATAAGATTAAATTGATACATTATCAATTTAACCTTACTACATTTTATATTATAAATTATTAGATATTATTATAGTCGTACCTATTGATCGTCAATGATTTACTCATTGAACTTGTTAAGAATGGATAGACCACTAAGGGAGACTCATTAAGGGTACATAACTCATTGAGGGTGGATAGACCCTGTAAGGGTGTAAGAAATGGTCTATCGAAAATCGAAACCATAAATTTGGACCATAATTCTGTCCGTTAAATCGTAAAAAAAATGGTTTTTTTACGATTTTTTAACTCTACTTTATATAATTTGATTTATTTTAATATTCCACGATTTTTTCTAAAATATAATAAATTAAATACTCAAAATAAGCAATGTATTATGCCGCGCAACTTAACAGATGGTTCAAGAGTACCGCGGGTGCGACTAGTTTTATTAATATTTATTCCCCTAATAAGATATTGTTATTAATTTACAATTTTAATTTGTCATTGCTCATTACAGCAAAAGTTCACGTGTCCGCTAATTTGAAAAATCTTTTAACCTATAACAGGAGTTGCCACTTTTAAATGATAATTCACGTTATTTTATTAACATAAGTTTCACTTACATCAACGAACGTATTAGTTTTTATTAATAGCACAGATAGTGTATAATATAAATTCCAGTGTTAGAGAAAGATAACTTATATTTATCAGAACTATAAGGGTTAACAGAGACATAATGAAATTAATAAAATGAACTTGACATTTAACTTGATAAGCATTTTCATAGTTATCTACGTTTCTTTCAAAGTGTTATGCGGTTATCAACAATGACTCAATAAAAAAGATATATCTTTTACATTGTGATTAATAGAGATGTATTTTGTGAGTAACTTTCTAAAACAATATTGAACTAGCAATTTTTTTTACGGAATCAAAAAAATTTTGGTAAGAGTATTTTTTTCTTGTTTGTCCAATTATCAAGGCAACTTGTAAGAGATGCATTGCTAGATGTATCACAACTAGAATATTATAGTAAATTTAATAGTGTTTAGCTATCCATGCGTGTGTTAATACATGAAGCGAACATTTTTGTACCCCTTTTTACGAAAACTGTCTGGGCTGAGTAGTCTGAAATATAGCACAGTTAAAATCTATATATTATTTTTATTTTTTTATATTATAAGATAGCAAACAAGCAAATGGCTCTCCTGATAAAAATATCCTATAGAAAACCATCGCCTATAGACACCAAAGATGCTAAAGGTGCGTTGCTATCCGTGTGGCAGGATAGCGATGCATAAGTCTATCGGCTAACTTACTAATCAAACAGGAAGACTACAAATACAAGCATTGACTTTAATGCAGCACGAATAGGCCACCCCGTTGGTCGAGTAATTAGCGTCCCTAACTATGCAATCAACGGGGCTCGGGTTCGGTCCCCGACGGGGACAAACATTTGTGTGATGAACATAATAAATGTTTGTATTTCCGGGTTTGGGTGTTTATTTTGTATGTAAAAGTATTTATATATGTATTTCTATGTATTAGTATCGTTGACTAACACCCATAACACAAGCAAATAATTTGCTTACTTTGGGGTTAGATCAATAAGTGTAAGTTTTCCCGTGAATATTTATTTATTTATTTATATAGGTAAGGTGGTGATATAAATACTCGGTCATAACATTGCGGAACTCTACCACCTAGTTCTCACAATGGTAGTTACACGCATAGTCAATCAGTTGTCTCTTACGACCTGCCTGCCAGAACGGCTATTATTCTGAGAAGAACTATAGAAATGTACTGTACCTGCTGCAATAGCGTCCATCCATCTGCTTGTTGTTGTTGATATGTACTTATTATTATGATTTAAAAAAAACGAATAATTTTATACAATATGCATTAAAAAAATTAATATAAAAGAAATGACACACATCACCATGCATACTATTTTATTTAAGGTTAAATTCTGATATCAAATTAAAAGAGATTTCAAAATAGTATATGATCAAACTCAATCATTCTTAGTTTGTTTATCCTATAATTTGTCTAACAGAATTTTATAATTTATGTATATTAATGTAAAGTACAAATATCCATTATATCGATTTACAATCAAGATTCGACAAAAGGGCTAAAGAAATATGTATATATATACATATATATATATATATATATATATATATATATATATATATATATATATATATATATATATATATATATATATATATATACTAGCTGTTGCCCACGACTTCGTTCGCCTTCGTTCGCGCGGACTTCGTTTACTCCGCACAGATCCTCCCCCGTAGGTGATAGCCTATATGTTGACCCGACCTGTTAGAAATATTCATGCAAAATTTGAAGTCCATGCAGTACTTTTTGAGTTTACCCCGGACATACATTGACTTTCCTACGATTTTATTATATGTATACGTTTAGTGTTAATAGGACACTGTGGTCTTTCATAATCAATTGGCCCATTTGCTTGTATCTCATGCTAAAAAAGCAAATCTAGTGAAATAATAGTGAAAATATTATAAACCAGAATGCCCGTTAATATCTCATTGCAATTATAATTTAAGCTAGATTTAATATTCGAACTGCAATCTGCAATTTTAATGAGCGAAGTTACGCGATGTAACTTAGACGCGAAACAAACAATATCTACCTGGGTATTTGCATTTCTGGAGCGGAGTGTAGTTAAATGCAGAATTAATTTTAACATTTACCTTAAAATTATATTAATATTATAAATGCGAAAGTTTGAAAGTTTGATGTATGAATGTTTGTTACTACCACGCAAAAACTACTGAACGGATTCGAATCAAATTCGACACACAGATAGATGATGACCTGGAATAGCACATTTCTTATACTTTATGTCCCGGAAAACTTAGGTAATGGCACGGGATTCGCCAAAAGCTTTTATAATGCAGTGGGCTGCACGCTGCAACTAGTAGTACAATATGAATGTTTTTTTTTATATCATGAGATAGCAAACAAGCTGATATGCCTCCTGATGGAAAGAGTCAACCAACGCCTATAGACACCAAAGATGTTAATGGAGCGCTGCTATCTTGTGGCGAGGTCCAATGCCACATGCATAAGTTTACCAGCTACCTTACCCTCCAAACCGGAACTCGACAGTGACAAACACTGACGCTATTGCGGAAGGAATAGGTAAGGCGGTGGTAACAGACCTAGACGAAACAATGCAAAACTCTACCACGTAGTAGCCACGATGGCAGTGACTCGTATAGCCAATCGATCGCTTTTTACGAACTGCCCGGCAGTTGGCCTATTCGTCAAAGAAGCCCGGGGCCAACACGGGGAAAAATATGGTCCAAACAGACCTGCCTTGCTTTTTCCTCATGCCCCACGTTGGCTGGACTGGCTGGGCCCCTTTTAAAAGGATAGACCATCTGACGTTCTCCTAAGTGGGTCGTAAGAGGCGACCGATTGGCTACACGTGTTACTACCATCGTGACTACTAGGTGGTAGAGTTCGGTAACGTTTTGTCCAGATATGTGGTACCATCAATCTGTTCCTGCCGCAATAGCATCAATGCTCGTCACTGTCGTTTTATGGTTTGGAGGGTAAGGTAGCCGGTAGGGTAAGGTAGCATGTAGTATCATCATCCCACTACACGGATAAAGACGAACCATTAACATCTGTGGTGACTATAGTTATCTTTCCGTCAGTAGAGCTATATGTTTGTGTGCTAATGATGTAAAAAATCATAACTATCTCATTACAAACACGCCAGTTGCGGAGATAACTCTCTGTTCGTCTGTATGTCCCGTTATAACTCAAAAATAGCTGGACTGAACTTGAAAATTGAAAGACGGTATACTGTGAAAACACATGCGTACTTAATGAGTTGTACCATGCTGTTTATCGTCCATAACCGCGTAACGAAGCGGACGGGCGATAGCAAGTACATTGTAAAACGGAAAACATTACAGCCATAAACTCGTTACGTCTATACTTTATTCCTTACTTTAAAAACATGCAAAGATAAGTTAAACGCTTTGTATCATTGTAAGACGTAAATAAACAAAATATAATGAACATTTTTTATATCTTAAGATAGTCACCTAGCAATTTCCTGATAGAAAATGAGAACTATTACCTATAGACACCAAAGACGTTAATAGCGTTGTCACACCGACTACCTAACCCTAAACCAGAATACGATTTAAAAAACACTGCCACAATTGCGGCAGAATCAGTTGCAGAACTCTACCTTTAAACAAAAAAATATATTTATGAATAGTAATTAATTATTATTTATAACATATTAACTGCGGCGTGCAGCCCGCTGCATTATAAAAGTTTTTGGTGGATCCCGCAGGATCACCAAATTTTTCCGGGATTAAGAGCCTATGTGCTATTCCAGGTCATTATCTACCAGTGTGCCAAATTTCATTTACATCCGATCAGTAGTTTTTGCATGATTGAGTAACAAACATTCATCCAAAAATCCATCCATCCAAACATCCAAACTTTCGCATTTATAATTTTAATATTAACATTAATGATAAATATTTAAGCCTTTCTCCAAATATCTATAAATATAAATGACATCAAATGTTTTTTGTGTTCCATTTCTGTAGTATTGGCAACCAGTCGCTTTTTTATAAATGTCGGGAACATAATAATATTAACACCTGCCTTATTCTCCAAACAGAAACATGACAATTACAAGCATTGACGCAATTACAGCAGCAATTATAGGTAACGCGGTACCAAACCTAGGCAAAATGTCGTGAAACTCAGCCAAATAGTAAATAAATATTAATTATAAATAACTTTTAATAAAATTATTTTTAGATAGTACATATATGTAAAAAGTTTGGAAAATCCAAAAGTGCGCGCCTCACTACATTCGCATAATTTAAAAATAAATAAATGACTGAATTTCATAGATTTTCAATAGGCACTTTCAATAGGAAACAATCCTGTGACATACTGAAGCTGTTAAAAATTGTAGCATTTTGAGCGTAATCGTGGCACAAAAAAATTTTTCGCATACGTATATACAGATATCCGGAAGTCCACGAAATTTTTTTTAAATACATTTTTATTAGTATATTATACTTTACAAATAATTTTTAAAAGTATTTAATGTATTTATAATAAGGTTATTCTTAATCTCTATTTATTATTATTAGTGAAATATGAATACAATACATACAATTTAAGTCCAGAAAAATACATGACCTTGACATGTAGAGAGTAGAGCACTACTTCAACGCTCCGCTTATGAGGCATGCAAAACAATGACTAGGTTCATAAATTTCGTAAGATATTTAGAACTACATACTAGTTATAAAAATCTTAAATACCAAAGTAAAATCATGTGATTGAACATGAAATATATTTTCGCGAAGGCAAAAAGTTACTAAACTCAATTTACGGAAGCCATTTCGGACGAAATAGGCACTATCTGGGTGGAAGCTTGACACTAACAGTGCTTGTTCGAATAAATTGGCCATTTGATGCGATACCTGCTCGCACGAGATAGAAACAGCGATTGAATAACATGAATTGTTAGACGAATTCAAGAGATTGAACGGAGAAAAATAATTATTTTTAAATGAGAAAATCGTTTATTTGGTTTACCGAAAGGATATTTACATAATATTACTCGGGGCTGGGGATTCCTTTTATGTATTGAATTACTTGTGCTGGGGACCCCGATTTTCCATATCTTTGATCGAGTCCCCGTTGGTCGAGTGGTTAGCGACCTTGACTACGCAATCGTCGGGGCTCGAACCCGAGCCCCGTTGATTGCGTAGTCAGGGTCACTAACCACTCGACCAACGGGGCGGTATCGAAGAGATGTTAGATTTCTATGTGTATTCTACCGTCTGTATAATGGAGAGTGTTCTGATGAACTTCTTGATTTAGTACTGTCATTCACTTTCGCCATCGCACAACATGCCGTCGGCCGGCGTGAGGGATTCCAACCATATCTTCGTAGATGGCGATTATTCATCTACGAGTGTTCCATTTGAACGTACTTTCTTTATACGGACAGTCAAATTTTAGAACTGCTTACCTCACATGGTTTTACCAAGTAGCTTTAATATTACGATTTTTAAGAGGAGGATTAACCAACTTCTTTCATGGCAGCATCGCATTGGCAACTAACATTTTGTGTTGTAAATGTCCATGGGCAGTGGTGACCGTTTTCCATCAGATAGCTAGTTCGCTCGTATACCTGCATATTCAATAAAAAAGTCATTAAACTTTATAACACTTAAAAAAACAAAATCGATAGTATAATGTATGTATAACATATTTAAGATGATAATGATTAATTATTTACTATAAAACTGGTTTAAATTTAGTAAAAATGAAATCAACCGGGAAATGTATTATTTTTATAATCTATAAAGTGTATTGCTGTTTATTTTTAACTATTTGTTTTACTTAAATTATACATTTCTTATTCATAATTTATACAACTTAAAAGGATTTTCCAAACCGGTGTAAAAATGATGGCATTTCTATCTTCGAACATTAAAAAATAAACCAAAATTGAAAACGTTTTGCACTTTTAACTAAGTAATGAAATTTTTGAAGTGCAATACCGTTTAAGTAATAGTGTGACATTAAAAAAGTGTTGTATATAGTTATCTTACTATAGATTCATCACATTTATAATGTGAGATATATTATATCTCACATTATAAATGTGAATAATTTGTATGATTAGGTGTTTGAATTTCTGTATCGCAATTAAGCTAAAATCACTAGACAGATTTGAAATTTTGTAGGTAGCAATACATATATAGTTTTTTGATTAGGGGGCATTAATATCTTGAAAAAAATATTTTCAAGATATTAATGGCCCCAAATATTATTAAATATATTGAATGCTAATAACTAAAGTAACCTTTTTTCGAGTTTTTTTGCATAGTTTTTTTTTCATTATATATATAAACCTAACCTCACTTTCATCCTCAATACAGAAATCGTTAAACATTTCATAATGTTCTATACTGACAGTAGGGATAATTTAACTCTTTAGGATTATAACTCTCACTTCTATTGCTATTGCTTAAACTGAAAATTTCAAATTTTATATCAACGGTGTATTACACACCGTTTTAGGGTAAAAACAAAACGGCCAGTTTACTAATAACACAGGTCGCTTTCAACTTTACGCCGGATTACAGATTTTATTAAAAATTTTATTATTAGCCGGATATATAAATACTTTTATTACATTGATAAGGAGTTTATAGCCAAATAAAATTTAATTACAGCACCCTTACATTATGGTTTTGTATTGCGCAAGACATGTTTTGTAATATCATCGACGATATCTAAAGTCACGGATTATAGTGGTAATACAAATACATACATACATATATATATATATATATATATATATATATATATATATATATATATATATATATATATATATATATATATATATATATATATATATATATGTATATATATATATATATATATATATATATATATATATATATATATATATGTATATATATATATATATATATATATATATATACATAATACATATATAATATACTACAAATCTTAATTAATAGATAAATCCTAAGGGTCACTAATCTTGTGATTCAGAAACAATATCGGTAAATGCGATTACAAATTGATCTAACCCCAAAGTGAAAAATGTATTTGCTGATACATGGTGTTACTCAAATTTACTAATACATAAAAACACACTTATAATGAAATATATTTAATAAATACCCAAACTCAAAAATAAAACCATAATTGCTCGTAACAAAAAAGCTGGGACAATCTTTGAGTAACTCTAACTTAAGCCACATCAGTTGCGTCCCTGGCAGATATTTTAATGTACTACATACCTATTAGAGAAGCTATGACAAGTGGAAGCTGTGTTTCATTTCGTTATCACTCGCTACAGAGCTGGAATAATAATAAATCGTCCAATCAAAGTCAAAATTAAGCAGCGATGTAAGGTATGTGTTAGTCCCTGAAGAATATGCCAATTGTAGTTACTGTCCTGCCAGGTAGGTCTTAAAAAGCGATCGATTGGCTATGCGAGTCACTGGTAATAGAGTTCTGCATTGTCTCGCCCGGGTCTAATACCGCCTTACCCATTCCTGCCGTAATAGGGTCAGTATTTGTCACTGTTGTGTTCCAGTTTGAAGGGTAGGAAGGTAGCCGATAGCTTAAGCACATGGCATTAGACCACGCTATAAGAAAGCAACGTTCCATTAACATCTTTGGTGTCTATAGACGATGGTTCACTCTTTTCATCAGGAGACCCATCTGCTTCTTTGCTATCTTGTGATATATAAAAAACTCTACCACCTAGTTAGTAGTCAGGATGTTTGATATATTCTTTAAGAGAAGGCCCGGATCAACACGGTTCGGAAGGTACGATGACCAGTAAACAAACGCACATGGAAGAAATTATGGTATTTAATTTGCAAACCTCCGCGAAATGTTATATGGAACTGCCGTGATGCAACAGAAATGAATGGTAGTGTAAGGAATAGGGCAAACTTATCCAAAATCTGAAATTATAGAAGACAACAGCGGCACAATAATCCACCCACTTCCACGACACTTTCTTCCACATCAGAAGCAATGGCAGTAACACACAAGTTATGTACTCAACGCGCGTTTCACTTCGCAACCGAAGCATCTGCAGGAGAGTCGAATAGCACTTCACTCTATGATAGGGGGAAGCATTAATTACACTACCTTTTAAAGTAACGCCTGAATCTATTAAATATCTTACACACATGGCATTTCAATCCCCCACACAGATGGCAGCGTGCCGATGACGTCTTTTGTATCCATAAGCGTCATCTATATAATAAGCGTAAACCTTTCTCTTGTCCCTTTAAGAGAGCCATCTAATTTTTTATAATCATAAGATAACAAACAACACAAGTGGCGTGACGCATGCCTTTTCCACTACGTTAGTACATAGAAGTCTTCGGTCGCTGACTACTTGACCAACGGAACAGTCAAATAATTGGTATGTTTGAAATCGTCTGTGGTGAATGACGATACACGTTGGATAGGTTTTTAAAAATATTGTAAATTTGTGAAAACAAGTTTTTAACAACACTAAGCGTTTGTGAAATAATGAGTTACAAAGTGCTAATTTTTGCTACTGCTCCCCCCCCCCCCACTGCCAGTTTTGGTTTTGGGGGTGGGAAAAAATCACAGGAGTAGTAAATATAATCAATTTAAAAGAAAAATTATCACGGCTATGTAGGCTTTACAAGTTTTTGAGTAATAGTCGACCAACTTATAAAATGTAGGTAATGTACTACTTGGAGTTTTTACAGGCGGTAAACGTGCGGTGGTGCGGCTCTATCCAACATTGACGTTACTACCAATATGTTACGTTTACTAACAATACTATGAACATTTAACCGAATCAAACGGGTAAACCTCGTATTGGTCCGGGCTCCTTTGAAGAATAGGCCGCCTGCCGTTCTGACTGGCAGGTCATAAAAAGCGACCGATAGGCTATGCGAGTCACTACCATCGTGGCTACTAAATGGAAGAGTTCTGCATTGTCTCGCCCGGGTCTGGTATCACTGCCTTACCTATTTCTGACGCAATAGCGTCAGTGCTTGTCATTGTCGTGTTCCGTTTTGGAGGGTAAGGTAGCCGCTAAACTTAAGCATGTGACATTAGACCTCGCCATGAGATAGTAACGTACTTATAACATCTTTGGTGTCTATAGGCGATAGTTGACTCTTTCCATCAGGAGAACCAGATGGGTGTTTTTATATCATAAGATAGCTAACAAGCAGATGCTTGTTTGTTATCTTATGATTAAAAAAATATATGAAACGATAAAACCCCTCTTCTTAGTCCACATTACAGTGATGGGCAACTTCGGAGCTCTACATTGAGCGTGGCCAGACACGTACCTTACCCATTTATTCATTCGTCGTACAGGTGCCGCCGTTGATCGGTTCGGGCGCCTTCATCTTTATACATTCTCGACACTTCTTCACTCTTTCATATGGGGGCTCGTGGTTATCACTGGATTGCTATTTAAAATTTCTTTTAGATGGTATATGTACATGTATATTTGGCTAATGCAAGGTTTTTTTGACCGAAAACGTTTATTTTCTATTTTTTCGCTTAAACGCTATTAATATTTACTACAAGCATTTAAAATTATTATTTTTTAATTAATTATTATTTTTTATTAATTTTATTTAATAGTTAAGTTGTTAAATTCTTTAAATAAACATTTTTTTGGTGATAAGTTCCTATTATCTTATTTTTTATATCATAACATAGCAAACAAGCAAATGATTAAAAAACATAACGATCGCCTTTAGATACCAAAGATGTTAATAGTGCGTTGCGATCATCGTGGCGAGGTCCTAATGCTACATGCATAACTCCACCGGCCTTACTCTCTGAACTGAAACACGTCAACAACAAGAGCCGACACTTTTGTGACAGGAATAGATAAAGCGATGATATCAAGCCTGGTCGAGACGTTACAAAACTCCATCACCTACTAAAGCGGGAAATTCACTATTCGGTCATGCCCGCGGGTAAACCAACAGGCATGCCCGCCGGACTTTGCTACTATAAGTCTGTGTAAATGTCTGTCAAGTGTACCTATTTCTGTCAAGAGTATTATCGCCGCGGGTTGTACGGCCTATAGTAAAAAAGTCCAGGGGCATGTCCCTCTAGTGAATTCCTCGCTTAGTCATGATGTAACTGACACGCCTTTTCTTTTGTGTAAGGTTTTAAGCCTTTTACGATATGCCTGGCTGAATAGCAGACGGTCAATCTTAAAGGGGCCCAGAGTATCATAGGCTATGCTCGTTTGTTGTACTAATACATAAAAATTATGTTAAACGAAGTTCTCTCTACATTTATCAATTAGGTACCTATTTTATTATCTCAAAACTTTGTTTTAGAGGGATCTTCATACAAAATTGGTAAAATTGTTATAAAGGATAACAAGGTCCCTTCGATAATAAGCTCACACATTTCTGTTACATTCATATTTTAAACATATTAATAACATCATAGTAGAACGTTTTAGGCTTTAGCCTTTTACAAGATATCTGGTGGATAGTCTAACGATTTTTTTAAAGGAGGCTCGAATTAACACTAGCTTTGTTTGTTTACTGTATTATAACGTACAAAAACAATTTTAAACAACAGCCTCTACATTTATCAATTACCTATTTTATGATCTTACAACTTTGTTTTAGAGGGACCTTCGTACAAAATTGATAAAGCATCTATAAAGGTTAACAAGGTCCCTTCGATAATAAGCTCTTGTCTTGCATCACCCGCCCTTTATCATATCGACACATTTCTGTTACATTTATATTTTATCTCTCAAAAGCACCGGGTTCATATTGATAAAATCTCATAAGAAATCAAATGTCAAAAGTAATGGAGTTATTAGGAACTGATGACGCCGTATATCTTATTTGATATAGCTTTTTATGAGAAAAGTTAGAAGAATGGTGGCTATTATAATACGAGTGAAAAGAATGTTTTTTTTTTCGTAAAATATTATAGTAACGCATTGTACTATATTCGGGTGATACGAATAATATCGTACATATAATAATGTTAAATATCCCTCGTATGGTATTAGGACGTCAGAAACCCTGGATTCTGATCCTTTTCAATTTTTCGACCAACTGCCTAAATAGGAGGATGGTTCTTAATTCTCATGTTCGTATGTATTATGTAGGTATTAGTTTGTGGAACCAATTACCGGCAGGGGTTTTCCCAAGCGGATACGACTTAGGGACCTTCAAGAAAAGTGCCTACTCTTTCTTACAAGGCCGGCAACGCAACTGCAAATCTTCTGATAGTGTGGTTGTCCATGGGCGGTGGTAATCACTTACCATCAGGTGAGCCTCCTGTTCGTTTGCCCCCTTTTCTATAAAAAAAAGGTAGGCTCAGGCATAACTCTATCATGATATAAACGGATTTGCATTTATTTTAATATAGTCCCTTATCGCATGTTATCGTCTGCGGGGAAGCTAGATCAAAAAATTTGCCATAAAAACGACACCAAAAATGACTAATCTACAGACAGTTTTGAGTCACTTCCCCATCACTTAGGAAACTATAACTTTTTTGAGTCGATTCAACTTGCTATTATATTGAGAATACGCAAAAATCGATCTGTTGCTGTTCGTTGGTTGGTCTCGCTAAAACTCGAGAACGGCTGAACCGATTTGGCTAATTTTGGTTTTAAATTAATTGTTGAAGTGCAGGGAAGGTTATAAAATAGAGAGAAGAGAATATATAAAAAATAAGAGTAGTTAAAAAGGTAGAACAGCGTTTGCCGGGTCAGCTAGTAACATATATATTTTTAATTTATCACTCCTTCCGTTACACTTTTTAAGCTTCTGCAGAATGTAATATAATTATTATTTTTGTGTTATATACCACTCACTCCGTGCTTGGAAAAAACTTGAAAAATCTATCTATATATATAAAAATCAATTG
This sequence comes from Apodemia mormo, assembly GCA_036924255.1. Lineage (NCBI taxonomy): Eukaryota > Metazoa > Arthropoda > Insecta > Lepidoptera > Riodinidae > Apodemia > Apodemia mormo. The sequence goes on from JAUPFN010000005.1 coordinate 11,968,807, forward strand.
CTATTCGTTAGTCTCGCTAAAACTCGAGAACGGCTGAACCGATTTGGCTAATTTTGGTTTTGAATTAATTGTTGAAGTCCAGGGAAGGTTTAAAAGGTGAGAAAACATAGCAAAAAAAAAATCAACGCGCGTCAATGCTATAGAAAATGAGTGGCGCGGTATGTCCTTTTTTGTTTTTACAACTAAATATCACCATATAAAAATCATGTGGAAGATTAGACATATTATTAACAAATTATTTGTTTTAGAGATTTATAATAGCCTGTATTCGGAATTTTATATGATCGAGTAAAGTACATTCTGTCATGCAATGAGTTAGCACATTCTTTAGATAATATCTTCAGGAATATCGTGTAAATTTTGAAAATTGTTATTTAATAATCAATACAAAGAAAAACGTGATTTAACAAACCAGTTTTTTCCCGTTTGTCGCGAATCCTCGCTTTAAAAAGGCAGAACAACATTTGCCGGGTCAGCTAGTATTTAATAATTTTAATGTTAAAATAAAGTTTTTTATTAATATATGTAAAAATAAATAACCAATAATGATTATAACACAACTCCAGTCTAGTTAAACTTAACACCTTTAAGTCACAGTCTCCGATATAGCGAAAAAGACTCCGTTCCAACCGAATGCCCTTAAGACATGTCTCATTTTTTTGCATGGTAAAGTATACTTTCGGTTTGCTCTCATATCAATTTGTTGAAGACCCAAATCAAAATTATAGGAATACAGTAAGTGAAAAATCGGTTGTTACAGTTTTGCTGCGTCAAAATTATACTTTTCTTTATCACATGGTATATGTCTGAATTGTTTATTCTAGATTAGTTAGTACTCTGCACGTTGCTGACTACAACTTTGATGCTCTTTCAAACATATTAGCCGGTACGACACGTAGACCATCTATTGTCTGAAGTTAGAGTACCATGCCTGTATCTTTCCTACACACTAGCACATGCAATGAGTTGACATACTTTTGAAACAGCCCATGAATTTTAGGAGATTTATGATTTTAACAAACGATCAGTTTGGTGACATTTAAAAATCAACAATCGTCATCGGGCCTGTGGGTCTAGACAAGTGGCATAAACGCTAGGAGAATAGAAAGATAAATGTACGGACTTGACGTAAGCGTTCGATTATGCTTATGTCAAATCCATACATTTATCTTTCTATTCTCCGAGCGTTTATGCCACTTGGCTAGACCCGCAGTTCCATCGCGAGATTGACAAAGTAAAAGAAAGAAAGCGTATTTTATAAAATATTTTATTATTACTGTGGCTTTTAGGTAGGTGGTAGAGTTCTGCATTGTTTCACCCAGGTCTGGTTCCAGCACCTTACTTGTTCCTGTCGCAATAGCGTTAGTGCTTGTCACTGTTGTATTTCGGTTGGAGATTAAATCGGTAAACTTATGCATGTAGCGTTAATACCCCACCACAAGGATAGCAACGCACCATTAACATCTTTGGTGTCTGTAGGTGAAGGTTTTCTCTTTTCATCAGGATACCCATTTGTTTCTTAGCTTCTTATGTTTTAAAAAATCATCACGCCTGTTCCCTTACGGGGTAGGCAGAGTGAATGGAACGTCTGTATAGATTTTACAGTCCACAAGAATCCATCCTAATCGCAACATTTTACCAGCCTGACCTGATTATCTATTCTTGCTAAGGATAGCCACCATCTACCGCTTTACATACTCATACAAGGCATGGGGGTGGAAACACCACCCGCCACAATTTGAGCAGCTACTGAGAATTTAATTTTTAAGAAAACCCACGAAAAAGCTTTAATAACAGTTATGGCATACCCTGGAATTATACCTGGGGCCTCATGATCAGAACGGAATTGATTATCCCTAGATCACAATTATTCAAATGTTAATAATCCCAAAGTTGTGTTTTTAAGTACAGTACAGATTTCACTTTTAGCATATTATTAAATAACTAACTCTATAATGAAGATTGAAGTAAAGATATCGAATACCAATTGTATTAATTGAAAAGCAATCTAATCTTTACATATAAATTTAAATATAAGCAGAAATTTAGTGACGCGAATATAAACTTTATTGTATAGCGCATAGCGCTAAATTTAATTAATATGTTTGATGAAGTCTGAGTATGTGGAGAGGTATACGAGGAGAATATGCCCGCATCCCAATCGTGTTATATTGGTGGGAACAGACGACAACACGTGTTCCAATACTCTCTCGTGTGAACATGCATACAGGATGGTAGTGGTCCTTTCCTTTGTTTTACATTAAGTTCAACTCCGTCCTGGGATCTCGTAAATATTATTATAACTGGTCATAATATTAATTATTTCACATCTCTTTAGTTAGCAAGAAAAATAAAATATTTAATAACGGACCGCCGCGTTGGTCGAGTGATTATCGACCCTCACTACGCAATCGACGGGGCTTGGGTTCGATCCCCGACGGGGACAAGCATTTGTGAGATGAGCATAAATGTTTGTATTTCCGGGTTTGGGTGTATATTATGTATGTAAAAGTATTTATAAAATATGTATTTCTATGTAATAGTATCGTTGACTAACAGCCATAACACAAGCAAATAATTTGCTTACTTTGGAGTAAAATCAGTAAGTGTAATTTGTCCCGAGAATATTTATATTTATATTTTATCTAAAAATTACTGCAGAAGTACTACGTGATGCACGGTGATATCATTGAGTTCCCCTTCCCCTCATTAGCGAAAAATTATGTATGCTCCGAATTATAATATCATCTAAATACCTATATATTAATAGGTAAAGTAAAAATTTTGTACTCCTATGTAGAAAATTACATGAACATTGAAGAATGGAAAGAGAAGGGGATTTTTGGCCCAAATGTAAGGGGTTGAAGTGTGGTTAATAAAAATTGTACTATTTTTCTATTTCAAACTTCAAAATATGAGGCTTATCCGCTTTCAGAGAAAAAAGAAATCGCGAAAATAAGTTTGCAATACTAAAATTGTATAATCGATAAAATTATAATCGATTTATGTAATTAATTTTAATCAAAATGGAAGGAATAAATATATGTAAAGTGTATTTTTGATTAAAATTTAATTCAATTAATAGGAAGTACCATAATTAATTTTCAAACCGTTTATAATATAAAAAGAAAAAATACAATCAATACCATTTTAATAATTGATTGATTACATTACATCGAATTTTATACAATTTAATATCTGTGGTTTTAATACAGCTAAAAGCATGAAGCTGTTTTATATCTGGAAGCAGCACTTCTCATACCTACTTGAAACACAATTTTAAATACTGCTGTCATCTTCTGAGGGCTTACCCTCTCTTTCTAACACAGTTGTATAAAAAGAGACGGAGAGACCTCATAGACAGAGACATAACGTAAACATGTGTTTCAAGTGATTAATACGAGTGGTAGGCTCCAATTTATACCAACTAGCGGCCCGCCCCGGCTTCGCACGGGAAGAAAATTATTAAAATCGATCCAGTAGTTTTGATTTATTCATTACTGCAAGTGACCTGCACGTGTTAAATTTGGAGTAAAACAATTCCCCTTTCCCTATACCATGAAGATTTCCTGCTATCTTTGAAACATCTAAATTCATATAGGTACTACATTTTTAGTTTTTACATTTTTACCTATTTCTTTTTTTTTACAATTAATATATTACGGAATGTCTTTATATACAACGTTCACAGCTTTCTTGCCATTAGACAATACAAACATGTTTTCTTTAGAGGTTACTCTTGAAAGAGCGATATATAGTTGGCCATGTGAAAAACAGTCAACGCTCAAATCTAAGCCTGCAACGTTGAAGTTTTGACCCTGCGATTTATTAAGGCGAGGCAACGGAGCAAACGGGAAAAAATGTGTAAATGGTTGACCCTAAGTGCCATCCCTGAAACTTCTCACTAAATTAAGGTGTTTTAAGCTCAAAAGAGTAAAAAATATAAGGATAGATTTTTCGATCAAACATCTATTTTGTTAAAAATGGCAGTATTATTTAATTTTTGCTGTATATTTGAAAACGATGAGGGCATTCAACTCAATTTTTTGAGATCTAAAATATTGTTTTAGCTAAGTAATCAATAGGTTGAAAAATTTCGATGCTATGTCAAAAAACATTTTATTTTTAATTTTCTTCATTGATAAAGCCCAAACAAATTGACCGATTTTGATTAAATTAACGGTATGTGACGCAGTTTTTAAAGAACAAAAGCTGATAGTATTTTAAAGTAATCGGTAAATTAACTTGAAAGTTATTTAAAAAAATTAAATAAGTTTGCTAAAAACAATGTAATTTTTATATTTGAAAAGCTATAACTTTTGAGAATTAGATTCGATTTTGATTTTTTAAACGGTATTTGACGTAGTTTTTTAGTACTAAGATATCGTAGAACACCAAAAAGTGATTGGTTGAAAAATTTCGAAGCTACGTCGAAAAAACGCTTTTTTCAAAATTTTTCGTCAACGATTACTCCCAAACGGATAAACCGATTTTGATGCAATTTATGTATTAGACGTAGTTTTATGAGGAATAGAGCTGATTAGTTTTTGTACTCAATCGGTACATAAATCTGGAAGTTATATTAAAAAAAAATGTTTCGTCAAAATTTTTTATGGTGTTTTTTTTTTAAATTTCTCAAAATCTCCTGGACCGTATCGGTTCAAATTTTCAGGAAATCTAAGTTGAGCGGAATCCAATCGAATGACATCAACCGTGATCGATTCGATCGATCTAGCCGTTAAAAAGTAATGAGATGTTTATACACACACACACACACCCACACCCACACACACACACACACACACATAAACACACACACATACACACACACACACACACACATACACAATTACATACATACAGACATACTGACGTCATCTTAGTCGGAAAATATTCCTAGGACCTCAAACATCTGAAAACTCGATTTTCGAAAATCGGGGTAAAATCAGTAACTTCCTTATCTACATACGTAGTGGGAAGTTAAAAACTGGTTAGCTAAATCACGTTTTTTACATTAATTAATAATAATCTTTACATAAATAATTTTAAAAAAATTATATAATATACCTGAAGATATTATCTAAGGAATGTGCTAACTTATTACATGATAGAATGTACTTTACTTGATCAAATAAAATTTCGAAAACAGGCTAAAAAAATGTCTAAAACAAATAATTTGTTAATACTATTTCTAATCTTCGACATGATTATTATATGGTGATATTTAGTTTTAAAAAAATGTACTGAATTTTGGTTTTCAGCTGCAGTCCTATATTTATTAATCCGAAAATTAACACGTTTCCCAGCGCGGCGGTTTAACAGAACATACCGCGCGCCCCGCCGACCGGCCGGTAACCCCGCAACCGCTATGCCCCTGCATTTTAAATCTGTAATATCTTCGAAAATATTAATTTAAATTACATGCTGAAAACAGTCATATTAATCTATATTAAATCAACAATATATTTAAGGTATTTAATTGGATAAGGATTAGTGCCGCATTGCTTAAAATTGCTTAGAAAAAAGCCATTAATTCTCGTAAAAAGTAAATGACAAAAAAATGCTATTGTGGGTTATCCATAAGAGATAGACATATGCCATCGCGGAGTTTTCTGTAGACCTTTTTAAGGTGTACAAATACTTAGTACATTATTTTGATAAATCTCGTAGGGTTTAGCCTGCGTTTGCAATGTAAGCGGAAAAAATATACTTATTTACGACATGACATCAGAATACTCAAAAATTGCTGTATTTCTCTACAATATATTGAATGTTATTATACATATAAACCTTCCTCTTTAAACACTCTATCTATTAAAAAAACCGCATCATAATCCGTTGCGTAGTTTTAAAGATTTAAGCATACATAAGGACATAGGGACAGACAGAGAAAGCGACTTTGTTTTATACTATGTAATGATACTTCATGGCTAAAAGTGACGAGTACAACTGACATCACTGAGAGCTTGTGAGAGCTCGCAAGTCGGGGACTTTACTCCTCGCTATTTTAAGTACTGCAGGGAGGCGTCCTTTAATTAGTGTTTTCCAAAAATCTGTTTTAATATTTTGTTAATTTATAAACATAAAATATAGTTGCCTGTATTACGAGTAGCTGTTGCTCGTATAACTTTAAATGGTTAAACCATACCGTAGTACCGTAACCTTACTTTTAGTGAATATCTCATATCTCTGTTCTCAGATTGTTAAAATCTGTAAAATTTTCTGTATTTATATAATATTATACTATATAATATGTATTTATATAATATTATACTAGATTATAATTGACACAATGTTCATCTTATTACAAGAGGGCCCAAGATTGTATGGGAGGGTATCCGTCTCCTTTGGTGGAGGACTGCAGAAACCTAATATTCTTAAATAATGTGCATTACAAATACATTAAATTAATAAAAATAAACATTACTCATAATACATTTAATTGACACATATGTATCTTTCCATCAGGAAAGCCATATGCTTTTTCATATATTACTAGCTGACCCGGCAAACGTTATTCTGCCTTTTTAACTACTCTTATTTTTTTATATTTTCTCACCTTTTAAACCTTCCCTGGACTTCAACAATTAATTCAAAACCAAAATTAGCCAAAACGGTTCATCCGTTCTCGAGTTTTAGCAAGACTAACGAACAGCAATTGATTTTTATATATATAGATAAGACAGCAAATAAGCAGATGGCTGTCCTGATGGAAAGAGAAGCCATCGCCTATAGATACCAAAGATGGTAATGGTGTATTGCTATCCGTGTGGCGGGATGGCATTGCCACATGTAGAATTCCACCAGCTACCTTACCCTCCAAATCGGAACATAACAAAGACAAGCATTGATGCTATTGCAACAGAAATACGTATGGCGGTGAGACCAAATATCCCGGCGAGACCTAGCAAAAATCTACCAGCTATTGCTATTTTTGATATGAAAAAAATAGTAAATATGCAGAAAGCTGTTCTGATAGAAACAGGTTATCTATCGCCTAGAGAGTACATACAACAATTATGTTAGTGCTCTATTATCATCCATACGGCGAGTATTTAAAACTACATCTAAACACTACTGGTTATCTTAACTTACAAAGCACAACACCAAAGATAGCAAACAAGCAGATGGCTCTCCTGTTAGAAAGAGAAACCATCGCCTATAGACACCAATGATGCTAATGGTGCGTTGCTATCCGTGTAGCGGGATAGCAGTGTCACATGCGTAAGTCTACCGGCTACCTTACTCTTCAAACCGGAACACGACAATGACAAGCATTGACGTTATTGTCACAGAAATAAGTAAGGTGGTGATACCAAACATTTGGGCGAGACCTTGTGGAACTCTACCACCTAGTAGTCACGACGGTATTGACACGTATAGCCAAACGGTCGCCTCTTATGACCTGCCTGGCAGAATGTCTAGCCCGGACCAAGATGGGGATGACGGGGATAACGACACACACACACACACACATACACACATATATATATATATATATATATATATATATATATATATATATATATATATATATATATATATATATATATATATATATATATAATAAGGGGGTCTCCTAATGGAAAGAGTCAACCATCGCCTATAGACACCAAAGATATTAATGGTGCGTTGCTATCTTGTGGCGAGGTCTAGTGTCACATGCATAATGCATATGCATGTGACGTGCATATGTTTACCGGCAGCCTTACCCTCCAAACCGGAACACGACAGCGACAAGCACTGACGCTTTTGCGGCAGAAATAGGTAAGGCAGGTATTTAAATGTCGTTATATTACCATTAAACTTGTCAGAATATATCAAAGTTCTGGCAGCGATATTTAAACATAATTAAACTGTAAAGATGAAAAACTCTCGTGCACCCGACTGGATTTACAACATTCATGGAAGTGGTAGAAAAAAACGAACAATGGGATATTTCGTATTTTTCGTTCCGTAGCTGGTTCAAAGTAATTGGGAATCAAGCTACAGCCTTCGCGGAAAGCAGATATGCTTTGGCGTCAAGTAAATATCGAGCCTTAAACTAGGTCGAGTATCTTTGAAATATTGCAGAATGTTACGATATTTTCAAGAACTCCCATATTTCAATGTCTTGATATTAAATTTGTTACAAATGTAAATTTCCTTTTTACGTGACTTTTGTTTTAACTTAGAAGCTTTTTTCTCTTATTCGTATTGACCTTTCTCACCGTTATAAAGATTTATAGATGTTACTGAGAAAATGTAGGAACGAATCAAAGTATACCAGAGATTACTGGAAGAACCGAACTTAGTTTTTATAACTCACTTTACTGAGTACAATTGTGAAGCGAAACGTATGTTAAATTAGATTTTACCTGCGATTTCTTTCGTGTGGCCCAAAAACATTACTGTATTTCGCTCACTCAGGTAACAATTCGCCCATATTTCTGTCCAGAAGTAACAAACGCCAGTTACTATTTATAACCTTACTAGCTGTTGCGAGCGACTTCGTCCGCGCGGACTTCGTTTACTCCGCACTGCTCCTCCCCCGTAGGTGATAGCGTGATAATATGTAGGTATTATGTTGACCCGACCTGTTAGTAATATTCATGCAAAATTTGAAGTAAATCCATGCAGTACTTTTTGAGTTTACCCCGGACATACATACAGACAAACAGACAAACAGACAAAAATTCTAAAAACTATATTTTTGGCTTCGATATCGATTGTAGATCACGCCCCAAGTATTCTTTTAAAAAAATAATCAATGTACAGTTTTGACTTTTCTACGATTTTATTATATGTATGGATTATTACCAGCTTATGTTACTATTATTTACAATATCCTAATATGCAGATTGCTAATCGTGAAAAACATTTATAATTGGTCCAGCAGTTATAGCCGGTTTGCTTTAGAAGCAGGTTATGTTTTGCGAATGTGTGTATCTATGTTTACTGTTTGTATATAAGTGATGATATATTTATGTATGTATACTGCTCTATGGATTTAAGCTTAAGAGGTGTCAATAAATTTTAACCTGAGTGCGGTAGGAGGATTATGTATTTTTTTGAGTTGGGTTTTTATTTTAATAACTATAACTTGTTGAGTAATATATAGATATATATGATACTCAACACTTATTGGCACCTCTTAAGCTTAAATCCATAGAGCTACTATTTTGCTTGGCTGCCGATTTGGACATTGTTGATTTCATTCGTTTTTTGAGTTTACTATTGAGTTCTAAAATTGGGAACTACTTTTATACTTCAATATTTACACTATTTTAGAGGCTTAAATAAAACAAAAATCACCTATATACACTTATATTATAAAACAAATGTTTCTTATTTTTGCATGGAAAGAATATATTCAACAAGTTATTATTATAGAAATGAAAACCCAATTTGAAAAACATAATACTTCATATTATGCTGTACACATATTTAAAATTTATTTAGAAATATTATATATTGTTATTTAGTACACGTAAAACAACGTTTGCCATACAAATTGCTTGTATTGACTATTTAGGTTGGGTACTTGAGAGATTTAAAAAAAAAATTAAAATAGGTTCAGTAGTTTCGGAGACTATCGCAGCCAAACAACGTAACACGTAATTTACATATTAAATTAAGACTGGCCCGGCAAACGTTGTTTTACCATACAAATTATTCGTATTGAATATTTTGGTGGGGTAGTTAAAAGAGGGAAGGGATTAATTGAAATAAAAACTATTCTATCTCCTAAGTTGGACCAAACAGTAGATATTTACAAAATTTCATTGAAATTAATTAAATAGTTTTGGAATTTATCGCGCTCAAACAACGTGACCCCGTGTTGGTTCCAGGCTCCTTTGAAGAATAGACCATCTGCCGTTGTGCCAGGCAGGTGGTAAAAGGCGACCGATTGGCTATGCGAGTCACTACCATCGTGGCTACTAGGTGGTAGAGTTCTGCATTGTCTCGAACGGTTCTAGTACCACCGCCTTACCTATTGCTACCGCAATAGCGTCAATGCTTGTCGCTGTCGTGTTCTGGTTTGGAGGGTAAGGTAGCCGGTAAACTTGTGCATGTGGCATTAGACCTCGCCACAAGATAGCAAAGCACCATAGACCAACTGTCGTTCTGCCAGGCAGGTTTTACGACCTGTTGGCGACCAATTGGCTATACGTGTCAGTAGTGACATCATCGTGACTACCAGATGGTAGAGTTCCGCAACGTCTCTCTAGAGTATTTGGTACCACCGACTTACATATTCCAGGCGCAATAGCACTAATGCTTGTCATGTTTGGGACTATTAACAACTTTGGTGTCTACAGGCGATGATTTCTCTTTTCATCAAGAGAGTTTATCTGATATATAATATATTATATATAGTAACAAGTATACATAATATAGTAAGTATACATATTCGAGTTCAATTCCCGGTTCACGTAATAAGTACATTTTTTATCTTGCACCTGTACTATTGATATGACACTATTAAGTCCGGAATTTAGTGGTAGTTTGTTAAAACTCTGTTATCTCAACAAAAAAAAAAAACATGTAAGCAGTGTAAAGCTATTGTGATTATAATGTGATTTCAAATAACAAGTAGTAATAAACATTTAAGTCGGTATATACCAGGCCATTATGGTGAATCGTGGTGAATGTTCAGGAGATTTACTGATAATATAATCTTCGTTCGAAGGAAACCACCCACGTTGTAATGAAATTATATACAGATTAATAATAAAACTGCGAAAATCTGTCTGTCTGTCTGTTAAGTTTTCACGGCTAAACCGTTGAACCGATTTGAATGAAATTTGCATTGAGATAATTGAAGATCCGGGGCAACTATACGATAACTTTTTTTATCACAAACTATCATCTAAGGACTAAAATCTTATACATGTAATAAAATCGTAGGAAAGTCAAAACTATACATTGAATATTTTTTTAAAAGAATACTTGGGGCGTGATCTACAATCGATATCAAAGCTAAAAATATAGTTTTTAGAATTTTTGTCTGTTTGTCTGTATGTCTGTTTGCCTATTTGGCTGTTTTTCTGTTTGTCTGTTTATCTGTATGTATATCCGGGGTAAACTCGAAAAGTACTGCATGGATTTACTCCAAATTTTGCATGAATATTACTAACATATGGGCTACATATTATCACGCTATCACCTACGGGGGAGGAGCTGTGCGGAGTAAACGAAGTCCACGCGGACGAAGTCGTGGGCAACAGCTAGTAGGGAATAAAGTTGGCATATTAAACTACGCATGGGCGAAGCTGCACGAGTCAGCTTGTATTTTCCATATTTAACTAATGGTAAACTATTAAGCTAAACTAGCCACTATACCTACCAACATAGTATGAATTTTCTTAAATAATATTCACTCACTACCTTACTACTATTTCTTTAATATTTTTATTATTCTATCGGCCTTTGATACTTTCACGGAGCCCCAAAGGTTTGCGAGCCCTAGATTGAGAAACCCTGGTTTAATGTATCGATAAAACGAACGCCCGGACAAAGGTTACTACAACTGGACATAATATAAACGCTACCTATGGACCGTGAAAATCCGTCGCTCACAACCTATTTGAGCCGGGACCTGAACCGTAATTGGTAAGTGGCCTAGAAAATTTTCAGGAAAAATAAGTAGCCAGTATCGTTTATTTTAGTTTGAGTAATTATTCACCCATGCAATAGAATAGAAATTTTTATAATTTAGTTGTTTATGTATGAGTTTATAGAATGACATTTACCGTGTAGATCTGGAGACCGGAACCCCTTTGAAGAAAATACCATCTGTCATTCACCAGGCAGTTTGTAAAAGACAAAAAATTGGCTATACGAGTCACTACCATCTTAATACCACCGCCTTACCTAATCCTACTCAATCTTACAAAAGAGTGAACAGGTACCTTCTAGGAAAGCGCGTTCCATCTTAGGTCGCATCTTAGCTTACCATCGGGCAAAATCGTGGTCAAGAGATTCCCTATCGATAATTTAAAAAAAAATGCCTTTTTATTTTATAACTTAGCAAACAAGCAAATAGGTCTCAGATGAAAAGAGAAACCATCGCATATAGACATCAAAGATGATAATGATAATTCAACAGTAAATAATTGATATAAGATATGTCAAATTTTGAGAGTTTGAGTGACACTTCTTGGGCCTGCTAGTAAACATCTCTTTTAGAGATAAGCTCTCCATTTGCAGATGGTGAATACCGCAGGAACAAGTCATTTTTCCGTAATAAAATTAGCATATGTGCTATTCCAAGTTATGATCCTGTAAACTTGTGTGCTAAATTTCATCAAATTCCGTTCAGTAGTGTTAGAATGAAAAAGTAACAAACATCCATCCAACTAAACATCCAAACTTTAGTATTTATAATATTGATATAGATACATTAAAATACAGCTGAATTAAAAATCTTATATTATTTGAGAAAACTTTTGTAGGCACTTATAACACTGAAAACAGTTTTAAGTACGAATTATGTTAAAAGATATAAAAAATATATAGTGTCGTTAATCACAGCTCGTTAGAACTTCCCTAATGCCTTTGCTGATAAAAACTAGATTTGCAAACAAAACACCAAACGTAAGTAACAGATGGGGCGCACGAAGCATACATTTTTAATTCAGAAAATGCTCTAGTTTTGTGTAAAAAATGAATAAGGAATTATGGCCATGCAAAATTTCATTCCATAAAATTATGTAAGCTGTGATAAAACTAAAGAGAAAAATATCACCACGCAGGTTCCTTTGCGTTTAAAATTCCATTTGCGTATACATAATAATAATAATAATAAAATGATAACGGTGAATCCCTTCGATGGTAGGTAGATTGAACCAGATATCTATAGACTATTTTTTATAGATTCAGGCATTAATTTGGCATGTGGCAAACAATGGCGTCGCAGGGAATACACGTCCGCGGAATGTTGTAAATTGATATCAATTTTAATGTAGGTATAGACTTGCCGATACACCACGATTCATCAGTTTGTTGGCTTGCGAAATGAGTAGTGATTCCCAGCGTCGAATTATACTCACCAAATAACGATTATTACATATGTTAGAATAATTCACAAGTGTAAAGCGAAACATCGATATTTAAAGTTTTTGTTGGCGCTTCGATCGTTTCTTTCCGGTTTTTGTTTCGTATGTCAAGATTGGCGAGCCGGCCGTGGTAGCGCGGCATTTCGAAAGAGACGCTCGAGACACCAACAATGTGTGTAAAAAGGAAAATAAGTAGAAATTGTGAAGTGGTGTAAAATATGAAGAAAATAAAGTAGTTATTGCGAAGTGGTGTAAAATATCAAAGAAATAAAGTAATTATTGTGAATACTGAATATAGTGTTCTTTTAAATTGAGGCTAAATCCTGCCCGCATCTAATACATATTTCTATTAATTAGCGATCGCCTTGCGGTCGTAATTCGATTATAGATTGAAAAATCTTATATATAAAAATCAATTGCTGTTCGTTAGTCTCGCTAAAACTCGAGAACGGCTGAACCGATTTGGCTAATTTTGGTTTTGAATTAATTGTTGAAGTCCAGGGAAGGTTTAAGGTCCAGAGAAAATATCGAAAAAAATAAAAGTAGTTAAAAAGGCAGAACAACGTTTGCCGGGTTAACTAGTAAAAAATAAAATTAAGTTTGACACTAAACTTTAGCTCAAAAGAAAATAGTATACATATGTGTGTAGTGTATATTATCATGAATGTAGTGTGTGTAATGTTCATTTTTATTAATTTAAAGTATTTCAAATGCATATTATTTAAAACTAGTTATGTCGGCGACTTCGTTCGCGTGGAACAATTTCTAAAACAGAAGTAGCCTATGTTAATTCTTATTACCGTGTTTTAAAAGATAGGTATTCCTGGGGTTTCCGGGATAAAATAATCCTATGTCCTTTCTCGAGTCTCAAACTATCTTTGTACCAAATTTCATGCAAATCGGTTCAGTGGTTAAGGCGTGAATAAGAGACAGACAAACTGACAGAGTTATTTTTTGCATTTATAATATTAGTACGGATATTGGGTTTTTGCAGTCCTTCGCAATGTAAACTTTAAATGGGCGAAATTTAACACTCCACCATTCGCGTATTTTTTAAAAAGAATATGAAGTTAATAATTCACATTTTTTTATATCATAAAATAGCAAACAAGCAGATGGGTCTCCCGATGGAAAGAGTCAACCATCGCCTATAGACACCAAAGATGTTAATTGTGCGTTGCTATCTTGTGGCTAGGTCAAATGCTACATGCATAAGTTGACCGGCTACCTTACCTTCTATACCGGAACACGACAGTGACAAGCACTGACGCTATTGCGGCAGGAATAGGTAAGGCGATGGTACCAGACCCGGGCGAGACAATGCAGAACTCTACCACCTAGAAATTCACATATTAGTATATGCCTAGAAAGCCAGGACAGATAGCATTAAGTACTCATCAAATTCATCAAATTCTGAGCTGTTATGTAGATTTTGGATTTTCAAGAAAAACATCTGAAAAACCTTAATAACATTTTGCCCAAAGACGGAACCCGAGACCTATTGATCAAAGCCTAATAGCAAGCCGACCAAAAGCATGCTTATTTTTAAGAACACAACTGTTATAAGTTATTGCATGTTAATTTATTGTGTCAAAATATTTTAACGTAAAATGGTGCAAAAATATTTAACTAACTGAAACATGTTTAATATATTTACAATATTAAGGTTATAAAAAAAATCATTAATTAAATTAAAATTAAATTTTATCAGCAAACAATTCTTGAACATCATTGTAAGTTTTAAACGACAATAAATCAATCAGCTTTTTAAAATCGCCCAATCGTAGAAACTCTGGCGGAAGCAGAAATATGAGCACTTAACCCCAGAAATATCTAACAAATTATAGGATACACAAACTATGACTCATTTTGACCATAGACTGTTCTAAGTTTGACTACATACTTTAAATATAAACAAAATAGTATATACGTGTGGGTTTTATAACACATTACTGTGTGCTGTAGTTATTTTTTTAACTTATTTTATTTGTAATGCATTTATACAAATAAATAAAATTAGAGTGTCTGTTTGTAATATTAAAATAACATCTTTTTACTAAAGTCATATTGATGTATACACAGTACATATACCGAAATAACATTTTTAATTAAATTTGTCTGTTTGTCTGTTTGTTCCGGTTAATCTCTGGAACGGCTGAACCGATTTTGATGGGACTTTCACTGGCAGATAGCTGATGTGATACCGAGAAACTAAGGCTACTTTTTTTCGGAATTTTTCCCCGCGGACGAAGTCGCGGGCTCAGCTAGTAATTTATAAAAATATTAGCTGTATGCACTGTACTAAATTTCATTTCATTTCAACGCTCATTCATACTCACTGAAAACTTCAGCAACACTCACTCGCCTCTACTTACCAACTGTGCATATTCTCCTTCTCTCAAATCACCGCAGATTTGAGCACTTAACGGGATCGACCTTCATTCTAAGGGGGACTACCGTAGCAGTCAAGTAATGTGTTTAACGCTACAATATATATAATGATCATGCAAATCCTTAAGGCGAGGTATTTCGACACGCGTCAATTCTATAGAAAATGGTAGGCGCGGTGTTCTGAAACCGCTGGAAAACGTGTTAATTTTCGGATAAATAAATATAGGACATCAGCTGGAAACTAAAATTTAGCACATTCTTTTTTGTATTTACAACTAAGTATCACCATATAAAAATTATGTGGAAGATTAGAAATATTATTAACAAGTTATTTGTTTTAGAGATTTTTTTAGCCTGTTTTCGGAATTTTATATGATTGAGTAAAGTACATTCTATCATGTAATGAGTTAGCACATTCTTTAGATAATATCTTCAGGTATATTGTGTAAATTTTGTAAAATTGTTATTTAGCAATCAATACAATAAAACGTGATTAAACAAATCAGTTTTTCCCGTTTGTCGCGATGCCTCGCCTTAATCGCGATATAACAATTATTTGTATTGTCACTATATACACAATACACATTTCAACGGACTTCGGTCTCCAGACAGTACACCTTGCCTGGCTGAGAAAATTTTCCCTTCCCATGGACTTCTATAAAATCATCATCCTTTTCAATGATGAAACCTTCCCTAGATAATCATCACCCGCTTTTTAATATTGTCATGGGTTCACCGCTTAATATATATTTTTATATTAAAACAATAATCATTATTTAAAAAAGATATGAGTATTTTGTTCTTGATTATGCCGTATTAATTACTCGTACCTTTAACAAAGGATTATTTCATGCATATTTTCAATACATAAGAGATTTAATATTTCACATCTGCCAGGCGTCCCACGATGGCTTTTTTACCTATAATACATTTATATTTCAGTTAATTTTGCATACTAATATAATTAAAACTAAAATAATAACTATATCCTTGAATCCTTGAAGCGACAGGAATTACCTGTCGCGTTCCACCCTCACCATCTCGATATCTGAAAACCCACAACCGTGCATTACCTTTTACCTTTTACCTCGCACTACTCTGTTGTGGAATCTATTACCGGCAGAGGTGTTTCCGAACGATACGACTCGAGGGCCTTCAAGAAAAGAGCTTACTCCTTCTTAAAATGCAACAACGCAGCTGTAAGACCTCTTGTATCGCGGATGTCCATGGGTGGCGGTGATCACTTACCATCAGGTGCACCCCCAGCTCGTTTGCCCCCTTTTCTATAAAAAAATATTGTAAGCTGGGGTCAGCCGGTGCAGGCCATTCCTGAAACTTCCTGCTAAATTTTGGTGTTTTTAGCACAAAGGATCAATTAGTTATTGTAAAAGCTTATTCTATTCAAAAAAACCGAGGCCTATGCTGCTAGATCAAAACACGAGTGTACGTGCATCTACTATGCGTTCCAACTGAGAATAGGATCGCGCGTGTTATCAACGTCATACCACAAGTGTGGATTTAGTAGTCTATTTGTGCAACTATTTATATATATATATATATATATATATATATATATATATATATACCCACCCCCCATATATATATATATACACCCAAACCTGGAACCTCATCACACAAATGCTTGTCCCCGTCGCGTCGGGGCGAACCCGAGCCCCGTCGATTGTGTACCTAGACAGGATCGCTAACCACTCGACCAACGGGGCAGTCAAGAAGTATTAAAATATAATATTCATCAATAAAAAAACAGTAAAATATATCAGTCTAGCCGTTCATCTGCATGTGTATATGTATACATAAAAGTCGTGTTAGTTATTTTATACCTTATTTTATTACATGGTAACTTGATCTGATGGGAATCTAAATAAAAAATATACCAATTAGAATGAAAATATAATTTTTTATAAGTATTTTTTGTAAGAATTTTTTTTCACACCTTACTCATCACTTATACAGTTTTTGCAAAATATGGAGCAATATGTCATCCTGGCAGTCTTATTCTCAGTTGCAATACATAATAATATGGATCGTTGTGAGTCTGCCTCAAATTATACACGATACAGTTTTAAATTAATAAAAAATAAAATATGAATTAGTCGTTCCGTAAACAGCACATGCCCTAAATCACAGCGCGCTAAGCATAAAAAATACGGAAAAACCTTGGCAACAGATGACACAAATTACTTCCAGAGAATTTTTGCGGCGCATATTCAATGACGTTACATATTATGTGAACGCGTTTGTTATAATAATTGTGTATGCGAATCATTTTCAAATCTATATGTATCACTTTATATCTAGCGACCTGCCCACGGTTTCACCCGCGTAGCTTTTGTTCACGTGGGAATATCGGAAAAGTTTATATGCTAAAACTTTCCTCAAAAATCAATCTATCTATTAAAATACACCGCATCAAAATCCGTTGCGTGGTTTTAAAGATTTAAGCATACATAGGGACATAGGGACAGACGGAGAAAGCGACTTTGTTTTATACTATGTAGTGATTTAAACTAGTTTAATACCCACCCGATATGGTGAGCTTTAATTTAGACACATAAACACACGAACATTTCAAAAGTTTCAAGATTTTGATACAAAATTGAACAAACATTCAGACACTACAAATTTATATGTATAGGACAAAAATTGTGATAGATCTACATAATCTTTATACAGTAGTATAAATAGATATTTTAAAGTTAAGTTTTAGAATTTACCCAGTGTTGGTCGGGGCTCCTTTTAAGAATAAGCCAACTACCGTTTTGCCAGGCAGGTCGCAAAAAGTGACCGATTGGCTATGCAAGTCACTACCGTCGTGGTTAATATGTGATAGAGTTCTGCATTCTACTCTATCTCGCCCGGGTCTGGTACCACCGCCTTACCTATTCCTGCCGCTATTGCGTCAGTGCTTGTCACTGTCGTCTTCCGGTTTGGAGGGTAAGGTAGTGGGTAAACTTATGCATGTGGCATTAGATCTTACCGCAAGATAGCAATCACTGTAGCCGAAATTATACACACGTCACACATTACTTACTCTGGTTTCTAAAAAATGTCAAAAACAACATGGCTTTTTGCCAAGGCGTGAGGAAACCCTTCCAGATTTGCGTTCACGTTCACGTGACTGATTATCTATTTGTACCGAACTTATATTCTAAGAATATATATTATACGTTATAAACGGTAAGTAATATAAGAAAATCGCAATGTAAGGGTAGGGACCCTTACAAATAGTTAAATTGGCCTCAAATGCACGGTTACGGAAAAATAAGCCAAAACGGTTTTTCGCAAAATGACATCAATTCCTACCTCCTGTTTGTACTTTGCGATTTTTGTTTTGAGTACGATTAAAACGCAAAAATAGCATAATTATACAATGTTTTTGCGTGATTTTATTAACTTGTACTTTCGTTCAAAGAACTCAGGGTATATAATAGGGTAATAAAGGCCACAATCTGCGAATAACTAGCACAGACTCTAATCTAGATTATTAGCGTGTTCTCAATGTGTGTTTTGCGTGCCTTTGTAAATGCACGAGTTTATTTTTTCATCACCCTGGAAAAATTTTCTCAACAATTTGTGCAAATGAAGAGTGAACATTTTTGTTACGTAACTAAATTACTTTGTTTTTATTTACACGATTTTTATGTCAAGATAGTAAACAAAAAAGGTATATATATATATATATATATATATATATATATATATATATATATATATATATATATATATATATATATATATATATATATATATATATATATATATATATATATATATATATATCCATCAATATATCCATCATTTTTATATCTCAGGAAATATCCGGTACCTAAGTGTTTGACAAAACAAACCGAATTAGTCTACATTCGATTAATATAATTCGTTAATTTGAATTAGTTTAGAAATTCTCAAAATCAAAAAATAAAAAATGTTGTCGAGTAAACTCTTACAGGCATTTTTGATGAGTTGACATTTTTTACTACCGGATAAGAACGCGGACACACACTGAGAAGATCCGGCGAAAGAAAATCAGCGGGCTTGTCTTTTTTTGTCTTATATATTTTTTAATAATAATATCTATAGATCTATAGATATAAATATATCTGTATGAAGAGAAATCAATTCCAGGCATGTTTTACTAAATAATCTAAGATTTTATAATACATCTTTTTACACAGTTTTAACATATTTTTTAAATTTGTTAATTGGAAGATCTCTTGTAGCATCGGGGAGTTTATTGTAAAAGCATATACATACCCCATGAAAGAGTTACTTATTTTAAGAAGATGAGGTTTATGTTATGTTTTGGGAGATTACAGGAAGAATATTGAATTCTTTGATTTTTCTCTCGGGCTAAGATTGTCAATGAATCTTATAGTTCTTTTCTGTGAAATGAATATAGTATTTATTTCAGCCGAATTTCCCCAGAGAACTTCATCGCGGACTTCTTCTAGCTCTATTATCAGACACTGAAAAGCATTCAGCTCCAAAGTCCTTAAAAAACACATCAAACGAGTCCAAAATCAATGGTGTAGCTCAATTTTAATTGAAAGTTACTATTACCTTCATTCTGCTATATCATAAGACCCTGAAAATCATCTAGTATTAGATTATTTGTTAAAATACAATAATTGAATCCAAAATCTTCTTTAGTTTAAAAGTTATCATTGCCACCTTCCAGTTTCATCACCAAATACTAAAAATTATCAAGCATAAAATGTATGTCAAAATAACCCGAATTATGAGCTGATTCGGTCATTTGGTGAGTTTATCTGGATTTGCTTAAAGTTCTAATAGATTTTTTCCAGTTCTATCATCAGACGCGGGTAACCATTGTGCTTCAATATCCTTGTAAAATTTACTCCATTTTTTACCAAAGTTCCCATGAATTCCATCCAGCTCTATTATAAAAACCATTTCCGGGACTAGCACCAGGATATTTGTAAAAACAGATTAAAGGAGAATATTACTATTCATTATTATTGTTTGCCAAAACAAACTAAATTAGATCCACACTAGGTGGGTAACCCTGGTTTAGCTTAGAAGTTCTCGGGTACTTTTTCCAAACTATAATATTTTTTTCCAAAATAAAATAACAATGAATCAAATGACCTCTAACTTGATGGCGTTGCTTTACTTTATTCTAAATTTCCATAACCTCCTTCCAGCTCTATCATGAGACCCTGGAAATCGACTAGCACTAGACTGTTAGTTCAAACAAGAAATGGGTCCAATTTCGATTGCTTTATCTTATTTAATTTTGGAATTCTCATGGTCACCTTCCAGTTCCATCATCAGATCCTGAAAATCATCCAGCACCAAAATATTTGCCAATACAAGACAATTAAGTGCTAATTCAAAAAGTATCTCGTTTAGTTTAGGAGTTCGCTGTTGTAACGAGGGCGCGATAGAACACGCTCACGCTTATCGCGCACAGACACCATCGGTATCTTATCGCAACATCGTTATCAGATTTTATCACGCAGCATACACATGAATCTCTAATATTTAAGCTTAATGTAAACCCAGTTAAATTACTGTTTTAAAAACACATTTAATAACCGATGTGTGACTGTCATTTAGCCGACGTAATAGCTGTCTTTGCATTTTGCATATAGATTCAGCTCAATCTGCAGAGCCTTATCATCATGATAAAAAACTTACTGTAACAAAAAAATATGACTCCAAAATTTACTATCTTAGAACTTTCTATATGTGAATTAAAACAGCTCCATCTTCAGATCTTCGACGTTATAATATGTAATGGAAAGTATACATCACAAAACCAATAAGTCCAAACTTGACTATTTTATCTCTTTCTACATTCTACATTGAGTTTCGCTTACACTCTTTCAACCTTATTTTTAAGATCCTCGTCATTATGATAACTAATCTTTAGTAATATAGCACCAAACCAATGTGCCAAAGTAGTTTGTCTCTACAAAACACTGCATCGGAGATTTCCAATCACTATGTCCAGGTTACATTATGAGATCAGTTAGATGGTACCATAATTGTCTATGAACTTACACAAGTCTGCCAAGTTTTAGTACAAACGGATATCAAGGGGTCGTTAAAAATGGTTTGCAATGTTTAGAAATCTAAATTAATGCAATTCAGACCTTATCAAAAAAAGACTCTTGACATAAATTTTAAATATAAAAATACCACAATAGAATGTGTAAATACATTTACGTTGCTAGGCTTAGATATAGACACTAATATAAGTTGGAAAAATCATTTATCTAAATTAAAAACCAAACTATCAAGCTTTTCATATGCACTAAGGGAACTCCGAAAAGCGACCGACCAACATACAGCCTTATCTGTTTACTACGCCTATGCCTATTCGTGGTTAACATACGGCATTATACTATGGGGCAATAGTGTAAACGCAACGGATCTTTTTATATCCCAAAAAAGTGCATCTGCATTTTTGTTAATATTAAAGAACTAGAAAGCTGTAAACCGTATTTCAAAAAACTAAAAATATTAACGTTTCCTTCAATTTATATATTCGAAATACTTAAATTTGTTAAAAAATATCCCCAGTTCTTTAAAAAACAAACTGAATACCCACGAAAATTTACAACAAGATTCAAACACAACCTAGAATTACCAATCTCAAACCTTAAAATGCACAGCTCGGGGCCAAATGTTATGGCTGTAAAAATATTTAATAAATTACCCGAAAAACTTAAATCGGAAGAAAATTGTAAAATATTTCTACGCGATGTTAAGAACCTACTGATAAATAAATGTTACTACACCTTAAGCGAATTTTTGAATGATAAATTTTAATAAGAAACAAATTTTATTCAGAAAAGTGAATCAGTCCGCCTCTGCATTGCTACACCCTATCAGGGTACATATTTTGTTCCTAGAATGTATACTTAACACCTATAAATGCATAACATATGACGCAATAAAGTATTGAGTATTGAGTATTGAGTATCTATTATTTATATACGAAAATTGCCAGTTAACTAGATGCTGATGATGTTCGAATTAAGATCTTACAGTATCAGGTCAAGATTACCATGTAATTGCAAAGTAACAGATATCAATAAAGTAACAGAATATAAAATTTAGTATCGATAAAACCTTTACAAGTTTTGATCGATCGATAAAATAATTCCTTTCATCAATTTGAAAAGAACTCGTGATCCTAAAACGGCTAAAGAGATTCTTTTTTTTTTTTTTTTTTTTTTTATGTCATAAGATAGCAAACAAGCAGATGGGTCTCCTGATGGAAAGAGTCAACCGTCGCCTATAGACACCAAAGATGTTAATGGTGCGTTGCTATCTTGTGGCGAGGTCTAATGCCACATGCATAAGTTTACCGGCTACCTTACCCTCCAAACCGGAACACGACAGTGACAAGCACTGACGCTATTGCGGCAGGAATAGGTAAGGCGGTGGTACCAGACCCGGGCGAGACAATGCAGAACTCTACCACCTAGTAGCCACGATGGTAGTGACTCGATAGCCAATCGGTCGCCTTTTACGACCTGCCTGGCAGAACGGCAGTTGGCCTATTCTTCAAAGGAGGCCGGGACCAACACGGCGAAATTCTATTGAATTATAACTAAGAACCATCTCACAAAACAAGGCTTTCAATTAAAAATACTCGCAACTAAACCGGACCATCCGCCTGGGCGCTGCGATGCCTCGGATAGACACACAGATACACAGATACACAACTAAAATTTATAACACAATATGGCGTACATAAGCTGATAGGGTTAACATTCGCAACATCAGTTTTCAGAAAGTATATTTTAAATTCCTATTTTTTCTGTTTTTGTCCATCACAATTTAACCCTCCATAACAGCATAACGCCATATGAAACAACGACCATAATCTAAATCTCAATTAGGTTCCAGAATTGCTCGAGAAATCTATGGTACAATCTTAATATAGTCCATTCCTTTCAATCGTAGAGTCGATGACCGATAACAGTGCCAGTCTCGGAGAATATACATATATGGAGATGGCGCGAAAAAATTAACTTCTCTTGATAAATGTTAAGTAATTACTGTTACTAATATTTTATAAATGTACTTTAAGATTAACAATTGTAGTGGATTGGCCACCAAAACTCTTACACTTTGTACCGATCAATTTACTGAGCATGAACTAGTTTAACTGGAAGATTAGTAGTCTATCCGAATCAAATTTTAAATGCTTTTCCTCATCAAAATGTGCCTTTGTAACGACATAAATTGTTTTATCTATAAACATATAAAAACACAAGTTTATGAAAATGTTCATTTCATAAACTTTAGTAAGCATATTCAGTTCATAAATTTTAATTTTCAAAGCGTTCTTGGGATTGCGAATTGCGACTGATGATTGGATTGATTTGATATGACTTGAGATTTTAGGATAAAAATTCCTGATTTTTGGAGCAATCTATAACATTTTTTTTTTGCCTTGCACTACTCTGTTGTGGAATCAATTAAGGGCAGGGATATTTCCGAACGGATTCGACATAGAGACATTCAAGAAAAGAGCTTACTCATTCTTAAAAGGCCGGCAACTTCAAGACCTCTGGTATTGCGGATGTCCATGGGCGACGGTGATCATTTACTATCAAGTGCACCTCTCGCTCGTTTGCCCCCTCTTCTATAAAAAAAAGTGATGAGACTCGTGACTGACTCCATTTGCAAAAGCACATTCTATACAAATATGTCATCTAAGGTGTTAGTTTTACTTCAACTTGTTTGCAATGCTGTGTTTATCAGCTGGCATAGATCGACTTGAACGCGGAAAGCTGCCGTGTTATCGGATTTGCAGTTTCAACTCAGTATACCGATTATAATTTTACATGATTGATAATGGCTGTAAAAGTTTTAGTAGTAACGTTGATTACATAGCTCACACCAGAAAAAAAATTAGGTTTAAATTCCAGTTAATCACGAAATAACTCACAATTTCTTAAAGATAGAAAGGGTTGTTCATATTATTAACGACTAGCTGTTGCCCGCGACTTCGTTCGCACGGACTTCGTTTCCTCCGCACAGCTCCTCCCCCGTAGGTGATAGCGTGATAATATGTAGCCTATATGTTGACCCGACATGTTAGTAATATTCATGCAAAATTTGAAGTAAATCCATGTAGTAATTTTTGAGTTTACCCCGGACATACATTGACTTTCCTACGTATTTATTATATGTATAGATATAGAATAGCACACAAACAGGCAACTCTTCAAATGGTAAGATACAACCGTTGCCAATCAACAAGTTTATCATGCGTTATTCGTAGCAGAGACAAGAAGCTTACTGACTACCCTACGGAGCGAAAGAGGCTATGGCAACATCTAAACGACTTCTGGTAAATGTTTATGATCAACCAACGAAAAAATGGAAGTTATCAGTTTAACTAGTATGAATGTAATATTGCTGGAATTGGATAATATTTGAGATGATCTATTTAGTTGTCCAAGCATGTGTAGCAAACTTCGTAAGTGTATGCATGTTTGTGTGTTTGTATGTTTGTATGATGTTTCCCAACTTAGATATCAGACCAAGTTTCATCAATTGGTTCAGTAGTTTTTGAGATATGAGTAAAGTTGATGTTTGAAGTTGTTTTTTGTTTGTTTTTAAATAAATTACTATTATTTATAGTTCTCAACTTATTTTTAACATCGTTATTAAATTATTATAAAAAAAGTATCTTCACGTCCGTATCCGCATAGTAGTAGGCAGAGGTACAACAAGTGCACCCACGATTAGCCGAAGATACTTGGTCCCACAAATGTGATAGGTGGCAAGCCTATCGCCAACCGGGCACTTTCCTATCCCGAGCAACGTTATTTTCATTAGAAAATTGAAAAAATACATTTTTGAATTGCCCGACCGAGGAATCGAACCCGGTACCTCATATGGTCAACTCCGACACCGGACCACTAGACCTGATAGTCTGAGTCTAGGCGATCATTAAATTACTATCGTAAAATATATTATAGGTACTACTATATAAATCTGAAACGTTTCTGTAAAAATCTGTCTAAAAACTCAATATTTTGTTAAATTTTGTGATACATATTTGTTTTAAGATTTACGAATATCAAATTTCCCATTTTGTAAATTTTTGTATGTGTGTTTGTATGTTTTATTATAACCTAATCCTTATGCAAATTATTAGATATCCAGATCAAGAAATTACGTAAACAAAAATCTGTATAATTTTTTGAATCGTTGAATTTATTCCAATAAAGCAGCGTCTACTAGCTAGTGTCATAAATGGGTTGTAATAAATTGAATACAGGGAGAAGGTCTCGAAGGTTACTAAACGGTCTGCGCGTAATATTTCTCGGATCGTCACATTCGTTCATTGAGAAAGGAAAGTCCATAAAAATCCATTTGTATTATGCTATTTATGTAACGTTATAAATGCTATTACAGTTCAAAACTTCTTTACAGCACCATAATAAAAAGCAATTTATTAGTATTTCTTATCATCATTACAGAAAATATATACATAGAATTGTCGTATAATATTTAGTTAATTTTAAAGTTAAATTTTAATAATAGAGATTTAAGAATAGACCAACAGTTAACTGATGGCTTATGAAATATTATGCTACTTGTAATATTTTATTTTGTAAAGAGTTTACACATTAAATATAAATAGGAACTGTGCACCTTTCCTAGGAAATATACATAATTCTAAGCCTTCTTAGAAAATGAATAACATTTCAAAGATTCCTTAATACCTACACACATTTTCTATGAAATAGATCTGTTCCCTAATAACTGCACGAAATTACGATATGATACTAGGAAATAATAATAATAATTTCGGTGGACAAACTACATGAGGTAATCTAACCCCAAACTAAGCAAATCATATGCTTGTGTTAAGGGGGTTAGTCGACTATTCTAATAGGTACATAGAAATGCATATATAAATACTGTTACATACATAATAAGCACTCAAACCCAGAAATAAAAATATTTGTCCCTGTCGGGAATCGAACCCGAGTCCAATCGATTTGTGATTGTGTTCGCTAACCACTCGACCGACGAAGCGGTCCGACCGAGGACTGAGGAAATGTATAAAAACTAATGTTTTTTTTTTAATAAAGTAAAGAAAATTCGTCTGTAAATTAAAATCAGAATACGTAGGTCACAAAATAAGTTTTGCGTAACTTAAAAAAACAACATGTTATAACCAAAATGTTATGTTTATTGCCTTTCAAAATAATCTCCTTTACATTTTAAATAATTTTTCATGCCGTCGAACCATTTTTTAAAACAGGAGGACCACAGATCTGAAGGAATGTTTTCTACGTGCTGATTGAACGCTATCACTGCCTCTTCGGAGTTGGTAAAAGTAAAACCTATTAAATCTTTAATTTTGAAGAAAATACAGAAATCACAGGGTGATAGGTCAGGGCTGTGCCCAGGATGAGCGACAAGATGTACTTTTTCGGAAGCTAAAAATGACTTTGTTTTGTTGGCCGTGTGTGAAGAAGCGTTATCATGGTGTAGGAGAATGCGGCTTTTGGGTCGTCTTTCGTAAAAATTTTCCTACACCCTGGGTAAACAAATAGTAGAATACCACTCGGCATTAATACTCTTTTGATCTTCAAGTAGAATTGCACAGATGGGACCCGTAGCTGAGATAAAAAACGCGATCATTTTTTTACCAAAGTTTCTCGCCTGTCTCACTTTTGTTCGCCAGTTCTCATTTTCAAACAACCATTCACAAGATTGCTGTTTTTTTCGGGTTCAAAACAATAAATCCACGTTTCGTCTCCTGTGATAATGTCATAAACCGCATTAGACTGTCCGTGGTCGTACTTCAGTAGCATCTGTGAGCACCATTCCACGCGAGCCCGTTCTGCTCCGCTGTCAGTTTATGAGGGATCCAACGACAAAAAAGTTTCCGAACTTTCAATTCTTCGTGTGAAATTTTCTGAATTTGCCTCCTATCAATCCTCAATAGTCCTCGAATTGTCTCATTGGTAATCCGGGGGTTTTCTTCAATTAACCGCTTAACAGTAGCCACATTATTTTCGTTGATGGCAGTTGAAGGCCACCCTTCACGAAATTCATCATGTAAAGAAACTCAACCTCTCTCAAATTCAGCAAACCATCGCGTTACGATGCTCAAACAAGGAGCTTCTCTCCCAAAAGAATTTTGAAGACGAGCGGCATAGTCTTGCGGAGAAAGAGAACTTTTAAAATCATAAAAAATCATCGCTTTAAAATATTTTCGACTTAATTCCATTTTCGTTGCGTACGTAGAACTTTGATGTGTGATAAAAAAACAATTGACAAATCATTTCCCGCCAATTGTTTTTTTATTACTAAGAAGGTTGCTTAACTTTTAGTGTGCCCCATGTATAATAGGCTTTTATTGTATACAGATCGACTGATAGAACTGTACGTATTGAAAAGACACACACACACACACAATTTAATAGTCATATATAACTAACAGAAATATAGTAAAAAGAGTATGTAATTGCTAAACTACATAGTAAGCCTTAATGTAATATATATCATGAAACCTCTGTGGTCTAGGGGTCCAGCGTTGGCGTTGACCACATGAGATCCCGGGTTCGATTCCCGGGTCGGGCACATTAAAAAAAAAGTGTTTTTTCAGTTTTCTGAAAAACACGATGTTGCCCGGGATTGGAAAGTGCCCGGTTGGCGATAGGCTTGCCACCTATCACATTTGTGGGACCAAGTATTTTCGGCTAATCGTGGGTGCACTTGTTGTACCTCTGCCTACCGCTTCGGGGATATGGGCGTGAAGATACTTTATATCATGAAACGTAATAACCGAGTTTATTGTATTTATTAATTTTAAAATTAAAGATGCAGGCGAACTTCAAGAATAACCACCTTTTTAATTACAATATTAATAGGTCAAAATTTTTACAAAGAAAAAACGAATCGCAACTTATTCTTTGCAATAAAAAAGCGAAGATTGTTTTAAATATTTTACGACACAATCTAGTTTTTTAATATTGATTTTTCCTTTCTGTATTACACTACGTGTCATAGGTATAGAGGTTAACTTCTGAAAATTCTATCTGTATTATTTATCATTTTAATTCAACGCTGAAAATAAAGTGCCACGCGGCCGCGAAACAATAACTTATCCGCTGTCACAAAAGTGACATATTACAAAATATTTTTTCATGTTATTAAATATTAATTATTTAAAAGTGTGTAGTATTTTAATACTTAATAAAAGCAAGTCAAAGAAAAGGTGGAAGATAATTTTTCAAATTAAGTAAGTGCCTACTTTTTGGAACTTTCGCTATTACCTATTGAGAACAATAAAAAAATAAAAATAATTACTTTATAAATGATTCACCTCTTGGAAGCTTTCTATCTAGGAGATCAGGGCATAAGAACTTAAAATAATGACTTATTTTGTTTATAATCGTTTTTAAAACTAATAAAATATTAAAAAAATCTACATATATTTTTTCATTTTCTTAATAACTAACAATATAAATTTATTTGGTTATTATAATTTAAACTATACATTTAATACAATTCAAATAGATTATCAATTACGTAAACAAAAACAATATGTATTTCACTTCATAATATTAATATTATGCTTAAAAACATTTTATGCCACTTATTCTATAAGGGTCCTAATTTGAAGATTTAATCGAAACGCTCACAAATCTCACAACAACCAATCTCTCGCCTCAAACCGAAAGTTAATACCTTGAATATTATAAATAAAAATTCCTGGTTGAAAGTTTTAAATAATATTACATATGTCGTCATGAAAGGCTTGAATATTTATTTACGACTAATAATTTGGTATAACTTTTCAACAATACATACTTGAGGAGATTTGCCGTCATTACATTTACATCTAAATTGTCACAGGTAATGAAAGCAATCTTCATTTTGAGATGAAAAAATGGATCTCATAAGACGATTGCATAGGAGGCGGTGTTGTGTCAACCTCATGTTCATTTAAATAACATCGTTTGACCCTGGTGAGTTGTTAAAAGGTTACTCATTAATTTATTTTACACTATTTATCGTCGGCACTTGGTGAAATCCATTTGTAGTTTTGTTAATACACTTGTACTGTTTCACAAATTACTTACCGGTTTCGCCTTTTACGGCATCTTCAGGGCTATGAGACTTTTATAAATATATTCTTAACGTACGTGTTTTACTTAACATTTTACTCAAAACAAGGTATGCAAAAATCTACTAGATAAACAAATGTTGTTAGCTCCATTGGTAGAAATGTTCTTAACAATGGCATATTTTTTAACTAGGGCAGCAATATTCCACCAAGAAATTTTGAACAGTTTTACATGTCAATGTCAATAGAATAAAACGTCAAACAGTGGTAATAAAAGTGATGTCTATATTACTTAAATAAGTTTAAAATTATTATAATATTATGTCAAAACCAAATTAAAAAATATGTTGAATATAACTAATAATATGTCAAAACCAAAATTAAAAATATGTTAAATACAACTAATAATAAATAACATGATGCCCAATAAATCAAGATTATAAAAAAATAATTAAATTTAGGAAAAAATGTTTAGCAGGGGACTCATTAAGTATGACTGCCTTGTAGTTAGCCTATATGGTTCAGGTATATTATAGTGTATTCAGTTATCAAGTATATTCAGTTCGATTTTTGGGTCGGGCAAAATTGCTACATTCTTCAGAGCTGTCCTCGAAAATCGAAATCTTTGATCTGATAGCGATAGTTTATTTTTTACTTATAATTTATCCCGACAATCGTAAGAAATAAATGATCGCTGTTTGGACATCGGCAAAATGCGGCGATGGGGTTCACTACCCACCTCGATAATATACAAACGTGGTGAAGCAGAAGATCTCTATGTGTTCTACCTACCACACAGAGGAACATGATAGTACTCTAGATATGAGGAGGCATGATAATACGCTAAATAGTCAGTAACATAGGAGTTAATCAGAAAAATCGCATTTAAAAAATAACTTTTATAAAAAAACTTAAAACTACTTTCCCGTGTTGATCCGGGCTCCTTTAAAGAATGGGCCAACTGCCAATCCGCCAGGCAGGTCGTCAAAGGCGGCCCATTGGTTATGCGAGTCAATACCATCGTGGCTACTAGTTTTGCGTTGTTTCGGCCGGGTCTGGTACCACCTATTCCTGCTGCAATAGCGCCAGTGATTGTCACTGCCGTATTCTGGTTTGGAGGGTAAGATAACCGGTAAACTTATGCATGTGGCATTAGACCTCGCCACAAGATAGCAACGCACCATTAACATCATTGGTGTATAAAAGCGATGATTGATTGTTTCCATCAGGAGACTCATCTGCTTGTTTGCTATCTTAAGATATAAAAAAATCTGTAAACGGTTGACCCTACGGGCCATCCCTGAAACTTCCCACTAAATAAAGGTATTTTAAGCTCAAAAGAGTAAAAAATATAAGCATAAAATTTTCAGATCAAGCATCTATTTTGTTAAAAATGGCAGTATATTAATTTTTGAAATTGATGGCATTCAACTCAATTTTTGAGATCTAAAATATTGCTTTAGCCAAATAATCGATAAGTTGAAAAATTTCGACACAATGTCAAAAACATTTTATTTTTAATTTTTTCATTGATGAATCCCAAACAAATAGACCGATTTTGATTAAATTCACGGTATTTGACGCAGTTTTTAAGGGACAAAAGCTGATAAGATTTTTAAGTCAATCGGTTAATTAACTAGAAGTTATTTAAAAAAAATTAAGTAAATTTGCTAAAAACAAAGTAATTTTAATATTTGAAAAGCTATAAGTTTTGAGGATTAGATTTGATTTTGATTTTTGTAACGGCATTTGATGTAGTTTTTTTAGTACTAAAATATCGTAAAAAATGATTGGGTGAAAAATTTCGAATCTATGTCGAAAAACACTTTTTACAAAATTTTTCGTCAACGATTACTCCCAAACAGATAAACCGATTTTGATGTAATTTATGTATTAGACGTAGTTTTTTGAGGAATAGAGCTGATTACTTTTTGTACTCATTCGGTACATAAATCTGGAAGTTATATTTAAAAAAATACTGTTTCGCCAAAATTTTTTTAATGTTTTTTCAAAATTTCTCAAAATCTCCTAAACCGAATCGGTTTAAATTTTCAGGAACTCTAAGTTGAGCGGAATTCAATCAAATACCATCAACCGTGTTTCGATCGGTCCAGCCGTTATATAAGTTATGAGATGTTTGCATACAGACATACACACACACACATACATACATACATACATACTGACGTCATCTTGAAAAAGTTGAAAAAGGTTTCTAGGACCTCAAAACGTGGACATCTAGTGAAAACTCAATTTTCGAAAATCGGGATAAAATCAGTAACTTCCTTATCTACATACGTAGTGGGAAGTTAAAAAACTTAAATCCACAGCTTAACATGCCCTCTCGTTGCTCTACCGATATCTTTCTATGTACCTAACTCATTTTGGAAGTAATTGAATTGAATTGAATTGAATTCTTGTGAAAAAACCATGAGAAGTTTCACCTGAGTGAATCGAAACCTCAAGAAATAAAATTAATCATGAAATTTATATTTTACTCATAGGTTTTTATTTTGGGGATATAAAAAGTAGCGATCAAACAACAGCTTCTTTACTTAAAACAGTCTTAACATATGAAAAATTTTCACCGTTACTTTAAAATAGTTACTTTGTGAAGATAAAACTGACTGCAACGCTATGTAAGAGTTTCTCTCTTACGGGCAAAAGCTGAGCGGTTCTATATCTCTTCAGCACTACGTACTTGCTGAAGTAATTGTATTCTGGGTTTATTCCAACAAAAAAAAATTATACACTACACAACTATGAAAATTTTATTAAATTTTCATAGTTGTGTAGTGTATAATTTTAGTTTTAAAATATCGATTTTCATATTCCGAATGGTTCAAATCTCCTAGTCATAATTTATTCTATTTGGATTTTTCCAAAATTTCAATATTACGACCGTTTATAAAAATAACAAATACGTATTTACTTTTTATTATTGCTCAAAATACAGACTTTCAATAAATCGAATAACAAAAAAAGCCCGATAATTCGAAATACCAAAAATATAAAAAATACATTTTTAATAATATACAAATATTATAATTCTCAGGTGTTACAAAATTCGGCCACGCGAAAATCGAAACATCGGCATACGAAATAAAATATTTTAAGTTATATCCTTTATAAGTACACAATATGTCATGTGTAATAATTGTACTTATTTATTATAAAAATGCACTTTACATATTTTTTGCTTAATTACTCAAAGTTAAGGAATTCTTAAGTATATACGGATATACAAGTATAACTCTTTATTAAATAAAATTAAAAATATAATAATCTTGTAACTGATACTCAAAGAATGTCAAACGATACATAATGCACTTACGACATACGCTATTTAAGACGCCTTATCTCATCAGGAGTATCCAATTGAGCTCATCAAGCCAATTGGCCCTAATACGGATTGCTCATTCCCATGCCCGAAATACGATGCGAAATTTTTTAATTACTGCCATCAAAATGTTTCGGGAATCAGTAATTATAATCTTCAGCGAACGGGTTAATATTTAATAAGCCATATTTATGGACAAGACCACTGATACAATTTTGGTATTGTTCGTAGTTTTTATCAGCATTTTAATCGTTTAAAGCAGGAAATTTATTGGTTATTCTCAGTAAGAACAGTGATTGTTCAATTTTTTTAAGTGTATTCCTACCATATCCAGATTCCTTTAAATAATTCATTTTGGAAGTAAATTTTGAGTAATGTTTTTTAATACCAATTTTGTACATTAACCATTAAAAACATGAAACAAAAGTGCAAAAGTCAGTTGTTAGTTTTGGTATTTAAAAATTAATTGAATAAATAAAAACAATAATTTAAAATTGTTAAGATAAATCCTCAGGACTAATTAGAGAAATTTAATTGATTCAAATATAGGACAACATTCAAATCAAATCTATATTATTAAACATTAATTTAATATTATAAATGCGAAAGTTTGGATGTTTGGATGGATGTTTGTTACTCAATCAGGAAAAAACTACCGAACGGATTTGAATGAAATTTGGTACACAGATGGAATGAAATTTGGTATGATCTGGAATAGCATATAGGCTGCTTTTCAACCCGGAAAAATTAGGTGATCCCGCAGGATTCACCAAAATCTCTTACAATGCAGCGGGCTGCACGCTGCAGCTAGTAATCTAATATTTTTAAGGCGCCAATACTATTACTTCGCACCATGCGAATGTGCACGACCAATGAAGCAACGTAAAGAGGCATTGTCAATGTATTTCTAAATTACTCGCGTTAACCATATACACGCAAGATTTTTACTACACAACAAAAGCAAAACAGGGCATTTTCTGGGAACATTGAAATTTACTTTATAACGTAACATTCGACTATATCATGGTCGCATCTTCGTGATTTTTACGAGATTTACAAACAAGTGGGCTACCTAATGTTAAGCAGAGGCCACTCAGAGGCTCATGTACACTTGCAATATAAGGGGTTGTTACAAATGCGATACAGGCTTTTGAAATGTCTATCTGCCTCATAAAATCACCCAAGTCATAGTTCTGTGGGTAACCAAGCTTGAAAGGTTATTCCATACATAGATTGTGCGTACGAGAAATGTACGTGAGAACTGAGTAGTAGATGTTAACGGCGTATCTAGGTGGTGCGTATGGAAGCCTTCACAGCGACAGCGACTAAGCAGAGTAAACTAAACATCAATAGATGCTTTAATTTACTCTGCTTAAAAATGATGCGAGGATTTGCAGTTGGCGATGGCAGATGCGTTATGATGCCTATTTTTATATATATTTTTTATAAGTATTATAAGAGAGGGGGTCATTGGCCAGAAGCGTGCTCGTCGAGACCCCTGCCAGTCCATTGGACTGCAATTCTGGCCCGAATAAGTACCGCAGTGTGGATTAGGGCGTCCTCTGGAGGCGACGCGTACCGACCCGCCCCCGTCGGTACAAAAAGCGGCGGAAGCGGCGATGGGGGCCGCCACCCATCACGCCAGGCCCGAATAGGCGAGTCGAGGGGAGCAGAGTGCCAAATAGGCACGTGGAATGTAAGAGGTGGGTTGGAAGATAAGATGCATGAATTGATAGATGTAATGAATGAGAGATGCCTGGATGTTTTGTGTGTAACAGAGACTAAGCGTAAAGGTAGTGAAACCACTGATCTCCCCGGTGGCATGATGACTCTGTGGTCTGGTGTGCCCCAGAGCGATCATGCTGGCGCCGGAGTAGGTATTCTTCTATCATCACGCTTAGTCTCTGGTCTGAAAGATTATGGGATGGCTGGCCCGAGACTTCTCTGGGTCCGGATCAAACTGGGAATCACGAGAGTCTTTTTGGTCGCATTATATGCAACAGTAAGCTCTTCGTCACCCAGTGACCTGGAAAAGTTTTGGGATTCTGTAAGGGATGTTCTGGATATGGTTGATGACAATGAAAGAGTCATTTTGTGTGGTGATTTGAATGGATGGGTCGGGACTAAGCGGCCTGGTTTCGATGCCGTACTTGGTCCGTATGGTGGCAGTAGAGTGAACGACGCCGGTAAGCACATTGTGGATTTATGTGTGGAAAGGAATCTTCTTGTGGCTAACACAATATTCCCTCATAAGGACATACATTTGTATACATGGAGAAGGAATGACCAAAAGAGTGTGATAGATCTGATTTTGATTGATAGTAGACTCCGCAGTTGTATAATGTATATATAATGGATACGCGCGCCAACAGAGGTCCCAATCTGGAAACAGACCACTATTTGGTAGTAAGCCGATATAGGGGTCTGTTTAAGAAGTGGAGGCATTGGCGACAGCGTGTTCCATTCAGAGAGCTTGAAAGGATAAAGAGCGAAAAGTTGCAAGATCCGAGTATAAGAAGTATTATGAGTATAAGAAGTATATGTATGAAATTCAGGTTTGAGATAGGTTGGCGAAAGTGAACCTACCGGACTTGGATGTAGACGAATGTTGGAAAGCTTTGAAAGATAGTATGATAGTAGCCGCGAAAGAAGTATGTGGAGTGCAAAACTGTGCAAGTCAATGGAAGGTGATGCATGGTGGGATGATGAAGTGAAAGCTGCGATTGAAAGAAAGAAGAAAGCATGGCTAGACTATGTATCATGTTTGCACGCGAATGATGGTATGAAAGACAAGAAGAAAGAGTTATATCGTTGTTGTAAGAATGCCACTAAAACCTTAGTAAAAGAAAAGCGTGAAAGAGAATGTTTGAAAGTGGAACAGAGACTGGCGAGCAACTTCGAGGCAAACACCAAACTTTTTTGGAGGGAGGTGAAGAAGTCTAGAAGTTGTTCGGCAGCCTCCAGAATGAATAGGATTAAATCTAAGGATGGTGACATTCTTACAAGCACAGAAAGTGTGTTAAAACGATGGAGTGAATATTTTGAAGATATGTATGATGCTGTTCAGGACTCTGCCTCCGTCTCTGACTCAGTTAGTGATTCAGAGACGGTGGAAGCATGCCAGGACATTACTATGCAAAAGATCGTATGGGCGATAAGAAGTATGAAAAATGGAAAGGCTGCGGGAATAGATAAGGTGACTGCTGAGATGATCAAATACGGTGGTCCTGCCGTCTGGGACTCTTTTTGGGTCCTCTGCAATACATGTTGGAGGACCGGTAGAGTACCCGAAGACTGGTGGCGCGCGGTCATCGTGCCCTTGTATAAAGGCAAGGGCTCACGTATAGACTGCAACAGCTATAGGGCCATCACTTTGATCAGCTTAGCATCAAAGGTGTATGGTAAGATCATTGAAAGGAGAATGCAAGGGAAGTCCGAGGGAATGTTGTGGAAGGCACAAGGGGGTTTCAGATCTGGAAGAGGATGTATGGATCAAGTTTTCTCACTCCGCAACATCGTAGAGAAGCATCTGGCTGTCGGCCAGAAGGTTTTCTGCCGTTTTGTGGATTTGGAGAAAGCGTTTGACAGAGTTGTGCGAAAGAAACTTTGGAACATTTTACCCAGTTATGGGATAGATGGGCGTCTGCTGCGTGCTTTGCAATCCATGTACTGGGATTGCAAAGCATGTGTGCGGGTGGACGGCAACATATCGCCCTGGTTCGATGTCAATAACGGCGTCAAGCAGGGTTGTGTGTTGTCAGCTCGTCTGTTTATTCTATATCTGGATAAGTGTCTCCAAAGATTGAGGTCATTGAATGTGGGAATGCGCATGAGTGATCTAGTGGTGAACTGCCTGCTTTATGCAGATGACGCTGTACTTCTAGGCTCAACTCCATCTGAGCTGCAAACACTGATCACAATTATGAATGAGGATTGTAACTGTATGGGCTTACATTTGAATGCGAAGAAAACTAAAGTTTTAGTATTTGAAAGAGAAACAACCAGAACGGACGTAAGGGTTGTGGTAGATGATGTAGTGCTGGAACAAGTGGATGAGTTTGTATATCTTGGATGTGCTTTTAGCAGGGATGGAAGGAACACCGCTGATGTTTAAAGAAGAGTGTGTGCAGGGAACAGAGTGAATGGAGCGTTAGGGAGATTACTTAATAGCACAATTTTAAGTCAGGCTGCCCGTCTAGCTCTGCATAATCATGTGCTTATCCCAACGCTATTGTATGGAAGTGAGAGCTGGGTATGTCAGAAAGGGCATGAAAGTAGAATCAACGCGGTTGAGATGAGGTCGCTAAGAAAAATATGTGGTGTGACACTCGCGGACTGGGTTCGTAATGTCGAAGTGAGAGAGAGGTTAGATTTGAAAGAAAGTGTCGGTGTAAAGATGAGAAAGGGCATGCTCCGTTGGTTGGTTGGTTGGTTGGTAGTATTGCCACATGCATAAGTCTACCGACTATCTTACCATCCAAAGTGGAAAAGGACAGTGACAAGTATTGACGCTATTGCGCCACGAATAGATAAGGCGGTCGCAACAAGTCCCAGGCGAGGCGTTGCAGAACTCTACCACCTAGTAGTTACGAGGCTAGTGACAGGTGTAACTAATCTTTCGTCTTTTACAAACGGAGTTTTTGAAGTGTGTTATATTTTACTACAAAAATGTATAAAATAATTGTTTATGTGGACATTCTAGTTTGTTAAGAGAATTTTGTTTATTTACCTAATTATTCTATTATTATCTCGTGTGTGTATGAAGAGAGTGATGAATGTGAAGGAAGCGAGACAAGCCTGCAAGGATCGTGATGTATGGCACTCGGTTCTCTCTGCCTAACCCGTAAGGAATCTGGCATGAAGATGTGTATGTATGTATGTACCTAATTATTCTTTACTTGAATCACCTAAATTCTTACCACTGATCTCTTCTTATAGTCAAAAGCCTGTAAGTATGATGGGTACATCATATGTTTAATAGTACCTACCGGGTGTGGACGATCGATTCGAAAGTGTCCAGTTCATTTACGCGTAGGGTGACCTTACATGTGGGGCGGCAATGACACGACTAAGTCTGTCGATAACGCAAAGAGTATTTGCTATTTCCGTTTTATTTAATGTTTTATTAATTGTTCATATAAAAATACGGTTGGCATATTATATCAAGCTTTTGTATCAAGTAAAAGACCTCGTGTATATATAATATATAAACATCTTAATGTAATTATACATTCTTTGAATGTATAATTACATTAAGATATATAATTACATCTTATCTTATATATTATATATCTTATAATATTATTATATTATAAATATTAATTATCTTTGAATGTATAATTACATTAAGGTGTTATGTATACTCAGGTAATCAAATGAATATTTATATTTTTAGAAAGTCCCAAAAAAGCAATACAAAGCAAAAACAGTCAGTTTTAATTAAAATAATAAAGAAAGTTTCTGATAAGACATATATTTTGACTGTTAATAAACCTTATCGTTAGTTCAAAAACACATCACAAATTAAGACCACCTGACATTAAAATTCCATATTTATCCAAAACCCGCCGCGATATATTCTCATTAATGTCACAGATACTTTTATTTTGCAAAATCGCGGACCAATTAATTTAATTAAGGAATTACTTTCGACGCTCTGAACAACTATCTAAAACATTTTTGTGATGCCTCGCTCGTTTTAGTCGTCTGTAACATCCTTGATTTGTTAATGGAATTTTATTTAATTGGATGTCAATTAAGAAAACTCTGTTTCTGTTGTCATGTTGATTAGTTTTTTAAGGTCCGTTTTAAAAAATATTTATATTTAGTCAATTAAATTACTTGAGCTTTAAATAAAAAATGCTCGTTTTTAAATAAAGAAAAAATAAGAATACATCAAGGTACTTGGTTTGAACAATGAATAAAATTAAGTAAATATAAATATCGCTGGACGAATTACAGGAAAAGATCTTATTCCAAAATACGCCAATTATTTTCTTGTGATGTGGGTGTGTCATCGTTACTAATAAATAAAAATGTTAATTAAAAAAACGATTCTAAAAACAAAATTTTTATTCAAATGGTGAGTTCTAACAAAACAAAAATAATGGCGGCCATCTAGGAATTTAATTTTCTTCATGATTTTAATATACGACTTGAGACCTCTAATTTGATACACATATTAGGTGGGTTGTACAAAAATATACAATCCGCCCTTCTGTTGAGTTGAGGTGACCATTTTGGATCAACGACATTAGTAATTATATATGTATAATCGCACTGTCATCAGAAATTAAGGTGTATTCCTAGCTTAATCAGAACCTGGGAAAAAATTAGCGTGCAAGATTTGACCAATTTGAAAAATTAAATTAAAAAAAAACTTGTAAAAAATGCACATATAAATACTGCAATACATTTAATAAACATCTTATCACATAAATAGAACCATTTATGCTCTCCACACAAATACTTGTTTCTGTCTAGTGCCGGGAATCGAATCCGATACCAATCTAGGCAGCTGTATATTTCTCTATACATCCATTACAAAGAGGTAAATTTTGTTTGTTTGTAATAGATAAACTCATAAAGTGCTCTACCGATTTAAAAATTCTTACACCATTATTTGAAACCGTTATATTGTAGTTTTTTCTTTTACCGAATATGTCGACGTATGTTCGATAAAACACAATCATATTCTTACATAAATCTTAGTAAACGTTCACTTAATCCTGCTTAATCCGACACGAGCCGCCGTACATAATATGATTTTACTTACATTTCAAATATGAATATCCATATAGTAATAAAATCGTAGGAAAGTCAATGTATGTCCGGGGTAAACTCAAAAAGTACTGCATGGATTTACTTCAAATTTTGCATGAATATTACTAACAGGTCGGGTCAACATATAGGCTACATATTATCACGCTATCACCTACGGGGGAGGTGCTGTGCGGAGTAAACGAAGTCCGTGCGAACGAAGTCGCGGGCAACAGCTAGTATATAAATAAATTAAGCGAAAATTAGGTTTTCGCCGTGTTGGTCCCGGCCTCCTTTGTAGAATAGGCCAACTGCCGTTCTGCTAGGCAGATCGTAAAAGGCGACCGATTGGCTATCGAGTCACTACCATCGTGGCTACTAGGTGGTAGAGTTCTGCATTGTCTCGCCCGGGTCTGTTACCACCGCCTTACCTATTGCTGCCGCAATAGCGTCAGTGCTTGTCGCTGTCGTGTTC
This sequence comes from Apodemia mormo, assembly GCA_036924255.1. Classification (NCBI taxonomy): domain Eukaryota; kingdom Metazoa; phylum Arthropoda; class Insecta; order Lepidoptera; family Riodinidae; genus Apodemia; species Apodemia mormo. Next base: position 12,008,916 of record JAUPFN010000005.1, read on the forward strand.
CGGTTTGGAGGGTAAGGTAGCCGGTAAACTTATGCATGTGGCATTAGACCTCGCCACAAGATAGCAACGCACCATTAACATCTTTGGTGTCTATAGGCGATGGTTGACTCTTTCCATCAGAAGATCTGCTTGTTTGCTATCTTATGATATAAAAAAATAAAAAAAAAAGTTTTCACTAGTGGGTACAGAGAAGTGTGGGTTTATATGGAGAAAGTTTAGACAAGGGAAATTATTTGACAAGTTAAGGTATGCAGAAGTGCTGAGAGTAAGATTTATAATATAAGATTTATAATTAATGTAAGATTTATAATATAATAATATATATTATATAAATCGCGGTCGAATTTTGTTCGACGTACTAATCATAGTGAAAATCATCATAGAATTAAATATAAAGCCCACAATTGATTTTAAAAACATTGCCATCGTCAATATTTCACAGTCACGATATATAGCATATCGTATCTTGTTGCTTGGACACCCAAGAGTCTTCGATTAGCTTGTATTTCTTTTACGCTGGAGCCACACTTGTGTCCATCGACCCGAAGTTATATGCGCGCTAAGGCACACGCGGTCCGAATTGTTTGCGAATATAGCCGATAATAGCCGGTTAAATCTGCATTTATAGTGTCATTGCACGAAGCTTTGTGACGATAGACGCAAATACTGCTGAGGCATAAAAGAACAGCTATACTATAAAACAGTAGGCTGTTTCAGTTTGTTTAAAAAGATAAAGCGAGGATTTTTAAAAGTATGCTGAACAATATCCGTAAAAGCCGAAATGGTATTGCTTTGTTTTCATGATTTTTTATATTTCAAATAGCAAAAGATGCGGTGTCTACTTTCCATAGCGATTCCTATCACTGAATAGTATAGATTACTACTAACTTAAATTTTTTAACACTTCAAAAGTGTTATTTCTTTATCATAGGACACAAACAATCAAATGACTCTCCTGATGATGACGATGACATCATAGATGTTAATAGCGCGTTGCTGTCCGTATAGCGGGGTGATATTGGTACATTCATAAGTTTCAATCAATTAATCAATCAATCAATCAATATATTGCAAATGCTTATTAAAAATTCCGCCGTGTTGGTCCCGGCCTCCTTTGTAGAATAGGCCAACTGCCGTTCTGCCAGGCGGGTCGTAAAAGGCGACCGATTGGCTATTGAGTCACTACCATCGTGGCTACTAGGTGGTAGAGTTCTGCATTGTCTCGCCCGGGTCTGGTACCACCGCCTTACCTATTCCTGCCGCAATAGCGTCAGTGCTTGTCGCTGTCGTGGTCCGGTTTGGAGGGTGAGGTAGCCGGTAAACTTATGCATGTGGCATTAGACCTCGCCACAAGATAGCAACGCACCATTAACATCTTTGGTGTCTATAGGCGATGGTTGACTCTTTCCATCAGGAGACCCATCTGCTTGTTTGCTATCTTATGATATAAAAAAAAAAAGTTCCATTTTAAGGCAGGTGGTCTATTCTTCAAAGAGGGTCCGGAACAACACGTACAAACTTTAAAAAAGTATCTTCACACCCGCTGAAGAAGTAGGCAGAGGTACAACCAGTGCACCCACGGTTAGCCAAAAATACTAACGGCCGGTTTCCGAAAAGCAAATAAATTTTAACAAGCAGTTAATTCGTGTTCAACAGATCATTTGACTGTAAAAATTATGTTAAAGGCAGATTGATTGCCTTTTAAAATTAATATTCGTTTCGGAAACCAGCCGTTAGTCCCACAATTTGATAGGTGCAGGTAGAAACTTAATAAAGTATTATAATGCTATATGCTTCGCTGGCTGTATGCCTATTGATACCTTCGACCAAAGTATTTTACTTTGGTCGAAGATTGATACAGTAAAACAAATATAACTTGATCGCATGATAGTACCGCTATAAAAAGGGAAAGGTTTACTTAAAATATTTCACTCAACCGTCAAATCGTTCACTTCATTAACCTATTACTAAAGTTCGATAAAACTCGTACTAGTTTGACTCGATAATCCAGTTGCTTCATAAACTAGTGCCACCGGTCTCGAGTCATAGTCTCATTAATATTATACATGCAAAAGTCTCTGAAGATATTTGAATATTTGTGTAGATATTTGTAAGTTAATCTCGTTGGAATATCTGAGTGGCATTGCACGAAATTTGGCTCATAAGTAGACCACGTTTTTATAAAATATTATATGTATTAACAAGATGTTATTAACACGCAGTGTTGTATGCACAGATGCACAGATTATAAAATATTATATGTATTAACAAGATGTTATTAACACGGAGTGTTGTATGCACCAAGGAAGTTATATTCTACCCGGAATGCTTACACCCGCTTCAAAATCGTTCCGAAGAGTACCACGACATGAGTGGAGTGTGTCTCTTTCTACTAAATAAAGCGCCAATCGCCATATATAAGTGCGGCCACGCGTAATTTGCAAATTACTACTAAGTAATTCTACTAATTTCAGAAACAGTTTTTGCATTGCATAAGTAATTACGTAATAATTAAAATAAGCACATTTTAGAACTCACTATGTTAATTACAATACATTTTATGCTAATGTATTTATCGAAGTGTATGAATAAAAGGGATTTAACAATTACCGAATATATAAAAATCTACCATCAGATAGTTTTATTAACACTGGCAATTGCAAGAAAGTGACAACATCCACTCATGTCGTTGTCTTGCTCAGAACGTTTTTCCCCTCTGCTAAGTAAGAAAGAAATGTCAACTTTATGAATAACGAAATAAAGTACATTTTTATTTTTCAAATATTTCTTCGTAACAATTCCAGTTATCGTATATAAGTTCCTTGGTATGCACAGATGCACAGATTTATTATTACAAGCGATTGTCCGTGGTTGAAATTCGACCATAGACTAAGCAACAAAATATATTTTAAGTTTGACAGCGGACTTTAGCCATACAGAAATAGTATACACGTGTGTGTATATTATCACGTCGCACTTCCGCTCAAATAATAAAAAAAACTGTTTTATTGTCAAGCATATGGTTTAGTTATTTGTCCCTAAATGGCCCTAGTGACACTATAATGTTAAATCAAAGTAATGTCGTATATATAAACACTGTTTATATAATCATATATAAACAGTGCACGTCACAGCTTGCGCGCAAGGTGGTCTGAGTGCATCTAAATACTGCTTATAGTGTTATTTGCTGGATCATGTCGGTATATTATGTGATGATAATGTATGTGATTTCTTTATTTACTCTTCTTGCTATTATTAGTTAATAAAAGTTAAGATATGTTTGAGTTAAATGATTAAAGAGTAAATTTTTATTAACAGTTGTTGCCGTGTTAATCTGAGTAACTGTTTATGTTCCTATCGTATTTCTTAAAAAGAAAATATTTTTGTGACGCTTTAATTATACAAAATTTCCCATATTATTCGTTTTTTTATCCATAAAGTATCACAACTAAAATAATAATAAAAATATATATATTTTCAGAATTTTTTATACCTCATTTAATACAGCTTAAAACCATTGCAACTTACTGACACATTTATTGGGTTAACATTGTTGATTATGAGTTAAAGCTCCAAAAGTTTTAAACACCTTTTTCTCGACAGTTTGCTTTTTTGACTTATTTGAGCCGATGTGCGATGTGTGTCACATGAATGAAGGGATTTGTTTATTTAGTCCTTCCGCTCCTATAAAAACTTTAACTGCTGTAAAAACTTATCACAACCGTTTGCAAACTAGCTGTGCCCAAAACTTCGTCCGCGTGAAAAAAACTTACGTAAAAGTAGCATATTAAGTTACTCCTTATTACCGTGGTTTTACCTGCATAGTTCCCGTTCCCGTGGGATTTTCGGGAGAAAGGCTATTCTATATCCTTTTTCGGGTCTTAAATTATCTTTGTATTAAGTTTCATTCAAATTGGTTCAGTGATTTAGGCTCGAAAAATGGACAGACAGAGTTACTTTCGCATTTACAATATAAGTATGGATTGGAAAAACTTTAAAAACAACAAAGAAAAACATCGACAAGCAGGGATTGAACTGCGAATGTCTTTATACGTATGTATAGCTAGCGATCAGTTCAATCGACGTAATCGATCGTATAGCAACTTATATTGTAAATGCGAAAGTAACTCTGTCTATATATATATATATATATATATATACGTATAAAGACAGTGAAAGAGCGTCCCGGCTTTAGGGAGACAGTTGCAGGTTCAATCCCTGCGTGTCGATATTTTTCTTTGTTGTTTTTAAAGTTTTTCCAGTTTTCCCAAGCACGGGTTGAGTGCTATAACACAAAAATAATAATTATGGATTAATGATTAAAATGTACCTTAGAAATTCAATCGAAATTTATCCCACTTCATTCGACTGAATTGATATTTATGTAAATCGTAAAAATTAAAACAATTGTTTACACATGACCATTACACCTTAAACAGAAATAATATAAAAAAAAATTAATATCTCTTTTGACCGACTCATGGACGAACCCGCCACCTATTTACTGGACTTATATAATGCAATGCTTGATAAATACCCTAAAGTATGTATGTTGTTATAACCTGATAACTGGCTGCACACTTACTTACGACAACTTATTTAAAATGCTGTTGACTGTCATGGCAATTGTACATATTATATACAATATCTAGTTGACCGAGCTTTGCTCGGTTTTTCACATATTTTTGGAATCGATCTTTTCTTGGACCTTGAACCTTGATAAATCGATTCCTATAGAAATTTTTTTTCTGTACCTGGTTTACCGAGCTTTGCTCGGTTTTTCATATACCCATATCTTGGGAACCGAGTTTTTCTTGGACCTGGAACTTTGATAAACCGATTCCTTGACCCGAAAAACCTCTAATTTGTGACTTTCATGAAAATCGTTTGAGCCGATTCCGAGATTCCAATTATATATATACAAGAATTGTTCGTTTAAAGGTATTAGATATACCAACAAACATTTTCGTTAGGATATTTCATTTACAAATCCAAGAGAAAAAGGTAATTCCAAACCCTTCTTAACACGTACCATTAAACAGGCTGGGTCTAATTGCGCGATCTAGGGCTTGTAAAATTGTTCGAGGGTACAGCCAGCCAGATGTTTGTTATATAAATATTCTGAAAAGCATTTTCTATTGAAACTTTTACCCATTGCGAGTACAATCATTAGATATTTTGTCTGTGTTCTATGAAAAGACAGGCTATATATACTTTTTAACAATTCATTATGAAAAAGTTGCACGTAATCTTTATTTTATATTATCGCGCGGGTCCGCTAGTGATATAATATATCTACAAGCGTTTAACATTTACAAATATTTGCTCATATGAGCGGGTACGCATTTTGCGCCCAACACCATGTGGCATGTCTATTAATATTTGTGTGGTCTGTGGTATTAATGTACTAGACAAAGCATGCGCAACGTCAATTGTGTTCAACTAAAGTGCAGACCATGGATTGCACCAATGTCAGAGCTCGTTGAATAAAACGCATAAGCGCCATGAAATTCACGGCGATTACAATCTATTGATAGCGAATATATATTATACGCTGCAGTGCTGCTTAATTTTGACTTTAGTTGTACAATTTATTATTATTTCAGCGCTATAGCAAGTGTTAACGAAATGAAACACGTCTTCTACTCAGCACTGTGTTTCGGAGAGGAAGGCAAGACAGGCAGTGTACCTAATTACTGGCACCGAAACTTAACATCTTTTGTCTCAGGATAGGCAACACATAAATGAGTTACCTGGGCTAGTTCTAGGTAAACCATTTTATATTCATTGGCGACGTTGACGTTTGGGGGACACTTGAGGGACTTGGGGCTATCCGACACGGGGCTATGCTTCTGCGGCTCTGGCGAGGATGAACACCGCGATCACGTCTTGTGGGAATGCCCGCTGCACGCTGATATAAGGAATGACATGCTCGCGAAACTGGACAGAGTAAAGGGTGGTCCGGTATACTTCCCGAACCTGGTAGGTTCTTCGGGAAACTTTAAAGTGTTCAGGGAGTAAGCACACCCATGTCATAAGATAAGAAGACCCTTGGAGATAGTAGAAGAGCCATAACATTGAGACTCGTTGAACGAGCAACGTGTAGGTGCAGTCCGCCCCTTTAGGAGAGAGGTGACATTAGGAACAAGAAATAAAAAACTTGTGGGAGAGAAGAGTTGCGTGACGAAGAAAGCCTAAGAGCGGACGTCACGCAATCTCCTTAAGATTCCGCCCGTTAAACCATGAAATGGTAGGCAGGGCAATTGGGAGGTGTTGGGTTTGTACTCATATCTCAAAAACTACCGAACCGATTTTGATGCAACTTTGATTGTTCCCTAAGTTAAAATATATTTGATTTAAATCAGAAAGTATTATCGCCATATGGCTTTTAGTTTACGGGAAATTCGTGGATAAACATACATACAGTTACAATATTTAGTAGACGTACTTGGACGACTAAATAGATTGTCATAGGTTCTTAAATACTATCTAATTCTAAAAATATTACATATATACATGTCAAACTAATAACCTCCGATTTTTCGTCAGTTAAAAGATAAACCTGATAGTGTTTATTAGTTAATTATAATAATTATTGCGACTTTCTTTGAATGATAATTGATTATATCTAGATACATTTAATATTACATTGCTTTGTTTAAATCTGAAATCTAAGTAGGAAAGTGATTGGTAATAACACAAAATACCTACTATGTATGTTAAATAATGAATTTTTAGAGCAATTGTGATTAGTTACGAAAGTTATAGCGTCCATTAAGTTCAAAAATGTGATTAAAATTACAAAATCTAATTAGAAACTGAATTTATGTGCTTTTTACTCTTTTTTCTACACTTCTAAAATCTCGGGCCAACCGCTGATCCCGAGATTGCTTTTCATCAATCCCGAAATCTCGGAATCTAAGAATGGGACCGGAAATGTATTCCCTGCTTACCGGTCTAAAGATATGTATAAAATCCAATACAGTCACAAACAGCCAAACAAAACTATAAATAAAAATAGTTTCAACCGAGGCATCTTAAGTCTATTTACAGCACAAGGACGCTTATTGTTACCACTCATTAACATCTGGTACAACTTAAGCTGCAATAGAGCTTCCCACGGCCGCAGCTAGTTTTTATAAACAGAATACAGATAATGTCAGTGCTAGTCTCACCTTGTTTACTAGACAACTGTGAAGAGGAACACCTGCCGACATGTACGGACATGTAACCGTTACAACGTATTCTGACTTTTTACGCCGTCATTAATTCTATTCTAGAAAATGTTTAAAGAACAGATATTTCTTTAATCGACTTCAAAATAAGGAGGTTATCATTTTATCAGTTCAATCTATGTCTGTGTAATATTGTTGATATTGTATAATATGAGTATGATGATCTATTTAGGCTTCCAAGCACGTGTACTTATTTTTAAAAGTGGATGTAGGTTATATTTTTTGTATGTTTTATCACGAATTTCTCAGAAACTAAAGACGGGTCTTTAGTCGTTTCGCACCACGAGCGGTTCGGACCGGACGCGGTGTGAATTGCCGAAAAGCTCTTTTGGCCATCGTTTCGCACCGCAGTGATGGAGCGGTGCGAATCGCCCAAGGTATTTTTTGAAATGGGTCGATTCGGACCATGAGGCGAATTGTACGTAATAATCATATTTCAAAAAAATTTAAACATAACATAATCACAGATTGAGTAAAAACGACAAAAAAGATAAACGTTAAAAATAATCCTAATAATAGTACACCCTTGTTTTACTCAAGTGCTAAAACAAATATATATTATTGGTGTCATTTATGCTCGCAGCTCGACTAATAATTATCTTTTTTGTAGTGTTTGTGTTTATCTTGTTTGATAAATGTTTAAAATCACAGTTTGGTCGATATTAATCTTTTAACTTAAAAATAATTTATTGATAATTACAGGTAATTTATTACATTATTATTTAGTAATCAATTGCTTAAGCCAAGTGTTAAATATATGTATTCTATACTTTCCCGTATATTACACCCTGAAGATACTTTAAAAAGTGAAACCGGTCGAGTATAATACCGGTCGAATATATTAAAAAATTGTGTAAAAGTGAAATTTATGTACAAGTGGAATAGTAAAAGTGCCTAATAACCAAGTGCTAAAACAAATATAATATGTACAGTAGCTCTTAAACTATCACTGTCGGGTAGGTGATTGACAACACTACTCTTGAGTTCGAATTTTCTTTTTTCTACTTATTAAATAGTGTTTATTCATAAAATAGTAATATATTATGGTGATCATACTTTAAATTGTTTAAACTAATTATATACAAAATAGATAACTTTTACCCTGATGATGCGTTAAAACGCGAAACCGGTTGGTTTTAATAAATAAAAAGTCAAGTAAAACAGTACAAGTGCTTTTAATACGATATAAATATACAAAACAGTTTATATACAGTATTAGTTAGTGTTCAAGTGTTCGTATAATTTCACACACGAGTACCATAGCTATGTGTAAACGACTAAAACCCCTAAAGACTCCCCGTGTTGGTTCCGGGCTCCTTTGAAGAATAGACCAACTGCCGTTCTGCCAGGCAGGTCGTAAAAGGCGACCGATTGGCTATACGAGTCACTACCATCGTGGCTAATAGGTGGTAGAGTTCTGCATTGTCTCGCCCGGAGTATTCCAGCCGCAATAGCGTCAGTGCTTGTCGCTGTCGTGTTCCGGTTTGGAGGGTAAGGTAGCCGGTAAACTTATGCATGTGGCATTAGACCTCGCCACAAGATAACAACGCACCATTAACACCTTTGGTGTCTATAGGCGATGGTTGACTCTTTCCATCAGGAGACCCATCAGCTTGTTTGCTATCTTATGATATATATAAAAAAAGAAGGCACATCGAGGTGAAACTTATTGATTTAAATAAGATAAATAGGTTCTTAGGGAACAGTTAAAATTTCATCAAATTTGTTTTGTAGTTTTTGAGATAATATGGATATACCTAGGTAGTTTTCAGTATTGTTAAATTAAAAAAAAGTAACCCGTCTCATGTAGGTTATAAATCAAATAGACATAGGTATTTTTTATTATATGTTTATATTTGTGTGTTTATTTGTAGAGGCTAGAGAATGTTACAGATAGAATACCTAATTCGTAGTCAGCAAGGTGCTCTTATAGTTTCGCCATATTTTAGTGACTTTTTTCATAGTCTAGTAATAGAAATTTGCTGTAATTTGGTATTAATAAAGACTATATCGCCTCTGTGGTGTAGTGGTCCGGTGTCGGAGTTGACCACAGAGGTCCCGGGTTCGATTCCTGGGTCGGGCAATTCAGAAATGTGTTTTTTCAGTTTCTGATAAAAACAACATTGCCCGGGATTGGAAAGTGCCCGGTTGGCGATAGGCTTGCCACCTATCACACATAGTGGGACCAAGTATCTTCGGCTAATCGTGGGTGCACTTGTTGTACCTCTGCCTACCCTTTCGGGGATACGGGCGTGAAGATACTTTTTTTTTATAGATTTCAACAAGGTCTCGATTGGTTAATACCGCCGTCTTGCCTATTCCTTCCGTCTTCTGCAATAGCGTAAATGCTTTTCATTGTCATCTTCTGGTTTGAAGAATAAAATAGCTGGTAAAATTATCCATGTGGTATTACTACTCCACTACACACACAGCAACGCACAATTAATATTTTTGGTGTCTACAGATGATGGTTGTCTCTTTCTATCAGAAATCCTATATTTTTATTTACTACTTTATGATATAAATAAGATAAGTCGTCTGTGGATATATCGTTCAAAAATGTTCGGGGCGTTTGAAAACAATTTTAAACTTAGTTTTTGAGAAGCCAATTTTTTTAAAGGCAGTCTTCCTTCCTGTGTGCTAAATGGGTGTTTTTGGATTTGTAAGAAATTTAGGAAAATAGTAGGTATTTATAATGCAATTACAGGCTTATAATTAACAGTCAACAAATTGACAAAATATACTTGTTAATGTTAAAAGAAATATATATGTCATATTGCCTGGTATATCCCGTACACATCAGATAGCTGACACTGCGTCTTCCCCTTATTCCATACTCCGTAAATGTATCTTCTCCAATCCCTAATTTTATTACGAGAGGATTAACTTTATGTATAATGATTTTGGAAGTAATTTAATAAAATAACACTACATAAAAACTGTTATGAACCCTATGAATTTAAATAGATATGAGTTACGAGTGAACTCTCGTCCTAAGCCTCTGTTTGTCCTTTCATTCAATGCGGCTGTGCTTAATGTAACGACTGGGTTTCGCCCTTAGAGAATATAATACTCGGGATCATGAGCATTCAAAAATTAAAAGTTAACAACATATATCATCTATGTAAAAAAAGTTCAATTACCACAATTCGTCGTTGTCAAATGTGCAAAGAGCTCAGATTAACAAGGGGTTAATCTGAGGCAAAGAGTATCTTTGTGATACATGGCAGTTTTAATTGACAATATTATTATTGATTTTGACGTGACAACGTCTTATAATTCGATAGAGCTGGCTGCACGCACGAAAAAACATGACTCATGTGGCGTTACCTCGCTCTGAGGCGTTCCGTTTAAGGCTTGGAGTACAAGCGAGAGCTTAAGACGTTGTCACGTTCAACTATCGTCTGTAAACCAACTTTACAGACAACCGATTTTTTTTTTAGCAAATATAGTTCAGTATTTTACACTGAACGCTTAGAATCACATAACGGTTTTTTTAAATGAAAGTTGGTATGTAAACTAGTCCTATAGTAACGATGTAGAAATCTCCAAAAAGAGCACATAGCAGATATTCATTTATTCACGTATTACTTCAAGCGGCTCCATCTAATTGGTTAATTATTTTTTGTTAAACTTATATTTCTGCTTTCGCAAATTTCTCTAAAACAACCGCAAAATTCCCTTCATCATAGCAATATAAAATTATATATTGTAACCAGTACATAACAACTCTAATTACGCTACTAACGTCTTTGGTGACTGAAATTAAAAAAATCATTACGTCCACTTCACTTGCGGAGTAAGTACAGTAAATCGGGTGTCAAAAGACTTCTCGATTCACTACGATTCACCGGTGTATTGGTCAGCAAGATGAATGCTGATCCACTTCGCCGCATTTTAGTGACCAGATAACGGTTATCAATTATTTATATATAGTTTATATATATAAATAATTAATATAGATTTCTATATATAGATATAACCGGGACCGACTACTTTACGTGCTCATCCAAGGCACAGGAATGATAACATACCATCCGGCTAGACTCCGAGCTGCTACTGAAATTTTGGATTTTCGAGAAAACCCTTAAAAAAAACTTCAATAAAACTTTTGTCCGACCTGAGGGTTGACCCCGGAACCTGATGATCTGAGCCAGATAGACTATGTCCAAAACCACAAGGCATTGATGACAGCCTTGAGGTCTAGGGGATAGTCTATAGCATCTTTCGTGTCTAAAATCAATAATTATCTGTGTGCACTAAATCTGGGGGAGCCAGCGGACTGAACATGTATTCTTCTTCTTCTTCGATGCCCCACCAGCCGTAGTGCTTTTTGGTTGAGCCGGGTGCCGGGAAGAATAAATCGAGACCACAACTTTTCTTTTATAATAGTGCTTTATTGTAACGAAACAGGACAGCAATAAAGCTAGCACCGTTGCAAGTTATTCTATTTTATGAGAGAGAGAGAGAGAGAGAGCCACTACTTTCACTATAACTGCCCTACTCTAAACCTAAGACGTAAAGAACTGAAACGGAACGGAACTGATTATATGGCCGCGCTCTTCCGTATTTATAGTGCGCGGCCAGACGAGCGGATATGCCAACAAAGACGGCTGGTGCCATGCGTCATGATGTCTGGGATTTTATTAAAATCCTACTTCTCGTAATCTCATCAAGATAATTTTACGTTAAGTAGCTTCTCCTACCTCTAATTAGCTAGTGTGGCCCTCTAACAAGTGCATCGGTACTTTCTTTTTACAAATATAAGCTAAACAAAGTACATTATGCCCTAAGACTTATCTAAAAACTAATTGCATAGTGTTACTTATCATCTATGTACAAAGATTTAATACGTATAAACTTATATAACATCAAATAAGAGTGTTATACACATTACAGTTCTTTCAAGACCTCGGAGACTCTTACAATCATAGAGTTGTACGCCTTTTCAGGTCGTACTATCCTGTTGTCTATATTTATATTCCTGAAAAGTGCGTGAACATATGCCTAAGACTTATATCTACATCATAGATAACGTTTACATTAGGTAAACATTCATTTTTCACATTAATTTGCATTTTTCCGGGTTTTTCGTAATTTTGGATTTCCGCATATAAATACAATCTCGCAAGAGTCGACTCGTAATTTTGTCGACTGCTTGGAACCCTTTTCGTTCGTAATATGTCTTTAGGCAATGATCTCAACTACATAAAGCCTTGTTATTTCTATACAACAAAGCTGTATGTAGGTCTCGGGGCAAGTAAAAGACGAAAACAAACATTATTTATCATAAAAAACTTACAAACTAAACGAAATATACAATTTATCCTGCCTTACATAACTATTTACATTCAATATTTACAATAAATATGTCTATGCTGCATAACCTGTTTCCATCGGGAGATCCATCTGCTTATTTACTACTAGCTGTTGCCCGCAACTTCGTCCGCGCGGACTTCGTTTATTCCGCACAGCTCCTCCCCCGTAGGTGATAGCGTGATAATATGTAGCCTATATGTTTACCCGACCTGTTAGTAATATTCATGCAAAATTTGAAATAAATCTATGCAGTACTTTTTGAGTTTACCCCGGACATACATACAGACAGACAAACAGACTAAAATTCTAAAAACTATATTTTTGGCTTTGATATCGATTGTAGATCACGCCCCAATTATTCTGTTAAAAAAATATTCAACGTACAGGTTTGACTTTTCTACGATTTTATTATATGTATAGCTAGATGATATGTCAGAAAACAATTTCACCAAAATCTGTTAAACTGTTCAAAGGTCCATAAATATATACTCAAAAACATTCACATTTACAATGTTAGATTTACAATCAAAATATTATGCGCATATTCTATAGCAAAAGCCGTTCTAAGGTTGCTCCATATGAGTCTGTGTGTATGTTGTGCTACTAAGCCCGATCCGGTATTAGCGACCACGCACGCAAGTCTCGTGTTATCCCAGCATAAGCTCGACCCCTAATTTACATAGTAGACAGGGCGAATTTAACGTCAGCCAGCGCTCCATTTGTTTAATGAATTACTAGTAATCAATACGTGTTCTCATATAAAGTATATCTGGGAGATAGCCGATATTAGGTTGATTTAGGACGACAGGTGCTAATTATTATGTCCCTTAAATTACGCATAATCTCCCTACGGTGAGTGAGAGTTTGATATTTAGGCGCATTGACATAAAATACCCAAGATACACAGTTCCGAACAAAACTGACACTCAAAACTATCGCTGATTCAGTCTAAAAAGTTTATAGTTATGGCACAAACGTGTTTTAGCATATTCAACCTTAAACGCAAGATTTAAAGTTATTTTTAAAAAACAATGTACAAAAAGCAATAAAATTTTTGACTTAATTTAGCCGGTTGGACTAGGCATATGTGGAGTCGAATATAAATATTTTTATGCATTGAGGTAGTATTTTAAGGGTTTGTAAAATTTACATACAAAAAATCTTGTCGAGAATCTGTTTTTGCGTAGAACATTTATATATCAATAAAACAAGTAATGACCATTGAAATAATTTATTTATATTTCAAACGTTATAGGTTATTGGTTCTATTACACAGAACCTACATATATAGACAAACTATGGGTTTATAGCCATGTAGTATTTGACGCTTGATATTGATACATTTAGTTTGCATAGTCTAATAGATTTAGAATATACTGAAATAGGAAATTTACTGCAATGGTGACTATGACTACGTTATAAAGTTCATAGATTCTTACATGATAACAGACACGATTTTTTTTCAGACTTATTATGAAATGTATCGACAACATAGTAAGAAAACGCATTAATTTCCTAGAAATAAATTTAGCTTTTCGTAGAATTCTCGTTTTGAATTAGATTTCAGTTTTTCTGTTTTTTTTTTTTTTGCAGTATTATGTAAATGAACATTTGTTTAGTTATAGTATCTGCGGACGTACGAGCGAATACTGTCCATAGACATTTGAAACACAATAGGTTAGTTGCTAATGCGATGTCGGCTTCTGAAAATTTTATTGACCCTCGTATAAAAAATTCCAATAAAACAATTTAGAGTTAAAAAATTGTGTTCAATGTTATTCGGAAGATCAAACTCGTCGATGATTTTGAAAAAATATACATCTTTTCAAATACTGAATAACTAAGTATCATTTAAAAAAAAACTTTGGGTTTTTGAACTTTTTTAATTCAATAGTCTATGCTTAGGCATAGTTTTTTTCTTTGAGGTTAAAATACTTAAATTTAGCGGAAAGTTTCAGGTGGCCTGTAGGGTCAACCAGCTCACAGATTTTTTTTAATATAGTTACATTAGTTGGTTACATAGGTGTGTTACATACACATAAATTCTAATATATACGTATATTTAGTTTGGAGTATAGTTTAGTACATATAATATTATTGCCAAAGGTAATTTTAGATTAGATATTTCCTGTTAATTATAAATTTCTTTTATAATTACGTTAGTTTTTTCGATAGGTGTGTTACTAATAGGTATTTTTAGTTTGAGGTATAGTTAGTTATGATATTAGGTATAGAAAATTTAGAAGTTATAGGAAGTTCAGGTCTTACGTTTTTTACTTACATTTTAATAACAAAAATGTCGTATATAAATAATTAAGATGAACATGTAAATATTATTTTTAACGTACTAGCGGCCCACTCGGCAATGTAGAGATTTTTAATAAAATAAAGAAAGGTTAAATAAGTTCTAAAGTAAATATGCGCGAGCAAAGCCGCGGGTAACAGCTAGTATGCAAATAAAACAACTCGTATATATAAACAGTCACTTAAAATTTATACGAGACTAGCTGCAGATCTCTGCATTAGGATAAAAGTATTCTATGTGCTATTCCAGGTCATCTTATATCCGAGTCCAAATCCAAATTGGTACAGCCATTTTTTACGTGATTGATTATCAAACATCCAAACATACAAACTTTAACATTTATAATATGTATAGTATAAGATATCCGCAATCAAAAACAACATTTTATTAAAAATAAATTATTAAAATAAACATTCTTAATGCAACCTGTGCCTTCCACTTAAGAAATCGTTATCAACAACACGTGTAAACAGAACAAAATTCGATGCTACTTATGATTTCCTATTTTTATATTAAAAGTTTCGTAATAGATCTCCAAAGTTCATCGTAAGAATCACAATTATATATTGTTATTTTATATTCGTACAAATAGAATAAAAGGAATCACCTAACTTGGTCCTCAAAATAAGTAATCAATATAATCAAACATTTTAAAATCGTCAAATTGATGTCCTCTTCTCTTTTGGCAGTTGGTTAACAACTATAAAAGGTATTCAAAATTATTAATGAAAAAAATTAATCTTATAGAAAAAAATAACTTATTATTAAAAAAAAATCGACTCCACTAATAATAATAACAGGATCAATTTTTATTATTCGACTAAATCAAAAGGAGGTTGTAATGCACTGTCCTTTTACTAAAAAAGTAAACATTGAAATTTTGTCGTGTAAGATATTGTATCTTATATTTTTTAACGTCCATGATGTTGTATTTTACAATTTATCAGAGAACAATTCTGTATTTTTGACGCGCGGGCAGTGACGTGAGCGACGGGCTTCTATTTGAAGTGAGTGCACAATTTTAAATTGTGCACTCATTCTTAGAGGACGTTTTTGAGCCACTGATTGTGTATCTTGGGTTTTTAGATATCAATGTTTAGGCGCCTTATTTAATTAACGACGCGACATCCGGAAATTTATGTCATAATTCATTACCGTTTACAAACCTTGTCCGTTTTTGGCCATTTTATGGTTCCATTGTTCCATTCATTTTGATATTCCACTCAGACTCAGACAGCATTGTAGCGTAAAGTGAATGCCGCAAGATATGCATGTATATACTAGTGAGTTCAGAAGATAAAAACCGGCCAAGTGCGAGTTGGACTCGCGCACGAAGGGTTCCGTATCATCATATTCTATAAAACAAAATCACGTTTGTTGTATGTATACTAAAACATTTACTTTATGTGTTAGGTCTTTATAGTTAATATATTTCCAAATACTTACTTTTTTGAAAATATTCAAGTTTTTACCTGTTTGTTAATACCGAGTAAAAATTTGCTTAAAAATTACGTACGTTGTAGAGGAGCCCCCCTTTAATATTTAATTTATTTTTATTTAAATATTTATTTTGAAAGGTATTATTACCTATATAACTAAATATTCTGTGAAAAATTTAAGCGTCTACCTGTTACTGTTATTCATATTGAGCAAAAAAATACGAAGAAACACGTTTATTGTATGGCGACCCCGCTTAATATTTTCATTTTTTTATTTTTAATATTTGTTGTTATAGCGGCAACGAAAATACATAATTTGTGAAAATTTCAGCTTTCTAGCTATCACAGTTTATGAGATACGGCCTGGTGACAGACAGACAGACAGACGGACAGACAGACACACAGCAGAGGCTTAGTAATAGGTAAAATGGGACCTTTTAGGTACAGAACCCTAAACATAAGTTCATCGCTGCTGATGAAATTCACATCACTACATAGTATAAAACAAAGTCGCTTTCTCTGTCTGTCCCTATGTCCCTATGTATGCTTAAATCTTTAAAACTCCGCAACGAATTATGATGCGGTTTTTTGCAATAGATAGAGTGATTAAAGAGGAAGGTGTATGTGTATAATAACATTCAATATATTGTAGAGAAATACTGCAATTTTTGAGTTTTCTAATGTCATGTCGTAAATAATTATATTTTTTTCCGCTTATATTGCAAACGCAGGCTAAACCCTACGAGATTTATCAAAATAATTTACTAAGTATTTGTACACCTTGAAAAGGTCTACAGAAAAGTCCGCGATGGTATATGTCTAGCTCTTATGGATAACCCACAATAGCATTTTTTTGTCATTTACTTTTTACGAGAAATAATGGCTTTTTTTCAAAGCAATTTTAAGCAATACAGCACTAATCCTTATCCAATTAAATACCTTAAATATATTGTTAATTTAATATAGATCAATATGGCCGTTTACAGCATATAATTTAAATGAATATTTTCGAAGATATTACAGATTTAAAATGCAGGGGCATAGCGTTTGCGGGGTTATCGGCCGGTCGGGCCGATAAAAACGTGATTTAGCAAACCAGTTTTTAACTAGTTTACTTACTTACTTTTCATTTTACTTTTCATTTTCACTGAGTGACATAGGCTATTTGAAAAAAAAAACTTCCCACTACGTATGTAGATAAGGAAGTTACTGATTTTACCCCGATTTTCGAAAATCGAGTTTTTACCATATGTCCACGTTTAGAGGTCCTAGGAATCTTTTCCGACTATTTTCACGATGACGTCAGTATATCTGCCTGTATGTATATATGCGTGAGTGTGTATGTATGTGTGTGTGTATGTGTGTGTGTGTGTAGGTGTGTATGTAAACATCTCATAACTTTTGAACGGCTAGACCGATCGAAACGCGGTTGGATTCTGCTCAACTTAGATTTCCTGAAAATTTGAACCGATTCGGTCCAGGATTTTGAGAAATTTTGAAAAAACATCAAAACAAATTTTGGCGAAACAGTATTTTTTATTATTACTTCCAGATTTATGTACCGATTGAGTAGAAAAACTAATCAGCTCTATTCGTCAAAAAAATATGTCTAATAAACTAGCAAAAAGCAGAGCTTTATAAGGGCTCGCAAAGTTATACTACCTAGTAATATTGCTAAGAAAGTATTTTTTATGAGAATTACATCTTTTAATGTATGGACTTCATTTATAATTATCTAACCTAAAAAAAGCCAGCGTATTTTTACCCAAACATTATATTTCCATCAAAGGCGTCGTCAGGCTTTGATCTAGAAGGCGCAGGAAAATAAAACCAAAATAAAAAAACATGTTTCTAAGACAATTTTTTTTTAGAACTTACAAGAAAAATTCTTTAAAATTTTGCTATGATAAGATAGATTTTCGAAATATTTTTTTTTATTTAATTAACATTCAAAATTTTTAGGATTAATATTTAAACTCAAAAGAGTAAAAACTATAAGCATAGATTTTTTTTTCAGTTCTAAGTAATATTGAAGATCTCAATTGCTAAGTCACAAAAAATAGCAAGAAAACACGAATGAACCAACGAAACAATCATACATGCAGTTTATTTTGATAAAAATGTCAGTACATTGATTTTTGAAAAACTGTATATTTTGGAAACGATGATCAAATTCATCAAATTTCAAATGGCATTCAACTCAATTTAACTATTGCTTTAGCAAAATAATCGGTAGGTTCAAAAATTTCGAAGCAATTTCAAAAAACATTCTTTCAAAAACTTTCGTCATTGATAGATACCAAACAAAGTGACTGATTTTTATCCAGGTAACGGTACTTGACGCAGTTTTTAAAGGAAAAAAACTGATAAGATTTTGAGGTCAATCGGTACATTGGTTGGTCGGTCGGATCGGTTTCCGATCCGGTAGTAGTTTTTAAAATAACTTGTAAAAAGTTTTATTGAATAAAGTATTTCTGATTTCTGATTTCTGATTAGCCTGAAAGCTATTACAAAAACATTAAGTAAGTTTGCTAAACACAACGTAATTTTAATATTTGAAAAGCTGTAACTTTTGAAAATAAGATTCGATTTTAATTTTTAAAACGGCATTTAGTACTAAAATATTGTAGAATAATAAAAAATGATTGGTTGAAATATTTCGAAGTTATGTCGAAAAAAAAACTTTTTTCAAAATTTTCGTCAACGATTACTTCCAAACAGATAAACCGATTTGATGCAATTTATGCATTAAACTTAATTTTTTTTTGAGAATATAGCTGATTAGTCTTTGTACTCAATCAGTACATTAATCTGGAAGTTATATTAAAAAAAATCTGTTTCACCAAACTTTCTTTTTGGGTTTTTTTTCAAAATTTTATCAAAATCCCTTGGGCCCAATTGGTTCAAATTTTCAGGAAGTCTAAGTTGAGTGGAATCCAATCGAATGCCGTCAACCGCATTTCGATCGGTCCAGCCGTTCAAAAGTTATGAAATGTTTACATACAGACATACATACACACACACGAACACACACACACACACATTCATACAGACACACTGACGTCATCGCGAAAAAAGTCGAAAAAGGTTCCTAGGACCTCAAAACGCGGACATCTGGTGAAAATTCGATTTTTAAAAATCGGAGAAAAATCAGTAACTTCCTTATCCACATACGTAGTAGGAAGTTAAAAAGTACAAGTGTATTAATGGATTAATATTGTATTAAAATGGAGTGAACGAAAATGAATTAAATCTACCACGCCAAAGTAACATTTTAACTCGTTAGCGTTTTAACTCATTAATTTCATAATAGATGGCGTTAGTAGTAATAAAATTCTAATACATGTATTTTTTATTTTTTTCTTAATGTTTATAAAATGGCACTTTAATAGTAGATAACATATCTAGACATGAATTAAAAACTACCATGTCAAAGCTCAAACCTCGAAGTGCAATATTTTTTTAGTAACAGATACCACAAAAGTCCATACAAAGTGGCCTAGTGTAGGGCTCGCTTCGCTCGCCCTGATAAATTGTATCAAAATCGTTGACGAAAAATTTTGAAAAGGTGTTTTTTCGACATAGCTTCGAAATTTTTCAACCAATCATTTTTGGTGTTCTACGATATTTTAGTACTTAAAAAACTACGTCAAATGCCGTTTCAAAAATCAAAATTGAATCTAATTCTCAAACTTATAGCTGTTCATACATTATTTTTAGCAAACTTACTTAAGTTTTTTTAAATAAATTTCAAGTTAATTTACCGATTGACTTAAAAATATTATCAGCTTTTGTTCCGTTAATTTAATCAAAATCGGTCAATTTGTTTAGGATTTATCAATGAATAAAATTAAAAATAAAATATTTTTTGACATTGCATCGAAATTTTTCCACCTATCGATTATTTAGGTAAAACAATATTTTAGATCTCAAAAATTGAGTTGAATGCCATCATCGTTTTCAAATATACAGCTTTTCAAAAATTAATAACACTGTCATTTTTAACAAAATAGATGTTTGAACTGAAAAATCTATGCTTATATTTTTTACTCTTGAGCTTAAAATACCTTAATTTATTGAGAAGTGTCAGGGATGGCCCGTAGGATCAACACATTTTTTTCCCGTTTGTCCTGATGCCTCGCTTTAATAAATCGCAGGGTCAAGCCTTCAACGTTGCAGGCTTAGATTTGAGCGTTGACTGCTTTTCACATGGCCAACTATATATCGCTCTTTCAAGAGTAATCTCTAAAGAAAACATATTTGTATTGTCTAATGGCAAGAAAGCTGTGAACGTTGTATATAAAGACATTCCATAATATATTAATTGTAAAAATAAAACAAATAGGTAAAAATGTAAAAACATAAAAATGTAGTACCTATATGAATTTAGATATTCCAAAGATAGCAGGAAATCTTTATAAGTAAAGGGGAATCGTTTTACTCTAAATTAAACGCGTGCCGGGCCACGGGCAGTAATGACTGACTATTGGATCAATTTTAATCATTTTTTTCCCGTGCGAAGCCGGGGCGGGCCGCTAGTTTATAATAATTTATTGTACTGATCACTTCATATACATATATGTATAGGTATGTGAAGTTCTTCTGCATTTAACTAGTATACATGTATACAAATGTATATCTAGCGATCAATACAATTGACGGAATCGATCTCAAAGTAAAGAAAAAATTTCGTAACATTTAATCACCGAGACATAGACCAGTACTTTTTAAGAGGCAGTTCACACTTTAGACCAACTTTTGACGAGAAATCAAATTTTTTTAACTCCTCATTTTTTATATTATAAGGTACTTTTACTTAATTGAATGGTACCAGTAGATCGTTTAATCTTTTAAATATTACCTCAATGAAACAGATTTTTTAATCATCAATTGTATTTCGTATAATAAATATTCTTCGAAAACAGCTATTTTTCCAAAAAGTATTGCTACTGCTAACACTTTTGCCTGACACGGGGATCGACCCCGGGACTTCATGCTCTAAGCCGAATAGGCTTTGCTCTAGACCATGAATCAGTAAACCACGTAATGTATTTTACGTATTTTACACTATTTTACAATTCCATTATCATTAGTTGAAACTAGTTTATATGTACTTGTAGTTTTACTTCACTATATGTATATGTACACAAAGCTATTTAAATTAATCAACCGGTTTCCCTTTTTAAAGCATCTTATGACGTAATATACTTTACTTATTAAGTAACTATTAGTGCCATACTGATGTTTTAAAAAGGGAAAATGGGCAATTAATTTAAAATAACATTGTGTATACGTATAGTGAATTAAAAACACAAGTGCATTGTTTACTAGTTTTTTTTTTTATATAAGATAGCAAACAAGCAGATGGGTCTCCCTGACGGAAAGAGTCAACCATCGCCTATAGACACCAAAGGTGTTAATGGTGCGTTGCTATTTTGTGGCGAGGTCTTTTGCCACATGCATAAGTTTACCGGCTAGGTAACCCTCCAAACCAGAATACGTCAGTGGCAAGCACTGACGCTATTGCGGCAGGAATATGTAAGGTGGTGGCGGTGGCGGTAAAGATGGTGGTCTCAGACCCGAGCGAGACAATGCAGAACTCTACCACCTAGTAGCCAGGATGTTAGTGACTCGTATAGCCAATCGGTCGCCTTTTACGACCTGCTTGACAGAACGGCAATTGGCCTATTCTTCAAAGGAGCCCGGAACCAACACGGGAAATTAATAATACGTAACGTAGTACTACGTAATTTTTAAAATATCTCAATAGGCCATACAAACTTCAATTTTCAGAATATTACGAAGGTTTCAGCCCACATGCGGTTGGAAACTGCTCTGCATATTCATAGATGAAATCTACAAACAGGGAAATACTATGAAATCTTTTTGTGAGCAAATATCTTACAAGATAAAGGATGCTTTGAAATCAAACTTATAGAAATTTTATTGTTTAACTAGCTGTTGCCAGCGACTTCGTCCGCGCGGACTTCGTTTTCTCCACACAGTACCTCCCCCGTAGGTGAAAGCGTGATAATATGTAGCCTATATATTGACCCGACCTGTTAGTAATATTCATGCAAAATTTGAAGTAAATCCATGCAATACTTTTAGAGTTTACCCCCAGACATACATACAGACAAACAGACAAACAGATAAAAATTCTAAAAACTATATTTCTGGCTTCGATATCGATTGTAGATCACGCCCCAAGTATTCTTATAAAAAATATTCAATGTACAGTTTTGACTTTCCTACGATTTTATTATATGTATAGATAGATCTATGGTCAAAACGGCCACAGGGCGGTCGCTGCTAGTCTATATATCAATACGTGAAGTGAAATTTTTGTACCTTTTTACGAAAATTGCGTGAACTGAGGAATATAAAATTTGGCACAGTTAAAGTTAATATGGAGAACAAGTGTAGAAAGCTGTTTTTTTAAATAATGTGCATTAATAACACATGAAATTTAAAAAAAAAAAACATTATACACATTGCCTTACATTAAACATACATCCTAATATTTACACATAATGTTATATATCCTTTAGTTAGTGATGAAAATCGGTTTTCAAATTTAGAAGAGCTTTTAATATAATCTATGGTCAAACTTTTGGTCGAATTTCGATCAGTGGGCGATCGCTAATTTATTATTTACACACCAATTTCCAAAAATTTAAACATTACCCTCAAAACAACGTAAAAATTTGATCCTTTGCCAATCTTCTAACATGTCTAAAATTGTAGAACATATGATGATGAACATAAGAATGGGAGAACTTATCACATTGCATTTTGTATAAACTTTAGGATAGCCTTCTAAAGTTAAAATTTTCGAGATCAGATATTAAAAAGCTAATGAATTTCATTAATAGCGAAGTCTTGGGAGAACCTTAATTACTCTTTAGAAAGTGCTGAAGTCGGCTTTCGGATAAAAATTTTAAATGCCTTTGTAAAAGAAACAACAGATAAATTTGCTCTGAGGCAAATTGATTTATAACTTCGGTAATCAAAATTTTTAAATTATTATTTACATTCTCACTGAGAGGTTTACCTGATCTTTCTTTCTTTAAAAGAAAAGTCTGATAAAAGAAAAATATATTTTTAACATATTATTTTAAGTAAGTGGATGATTTAAATTTACACAGCCTGGGGTGGTTCATCAAAAATACATATATTAGAGCTAGAAAGAACGCAGAGTGCACTTTTAAAAACAATTATGTTTTTGCCAATTCGTACGCCTACATCAAAGGTTTACGAAATGACAAATGTATTAAGTGTTAGGAAGCTTTTCATTTACAATTGTAATTTCCACTATTTGATGGAAAAGGACAAATTTCTTTCATCGACACAGAAAAAAACAATTAGATATCCCATACTCACTTTTAAAAAGACATTTTTCAAGAAACACTATCAACTTCTAGCACCGTATCTATCAAATTTATTAAGAGATTCTATACCTTTATCTTATCTATATTAATCTATATTATCTATATTAATATTATAAATGCAAAAGTTTGGATGTTTGGATGGATGTTTGTTACCCAATCACGCAAAAACTACTGAACGGATTTAAATGAAATTTGGCACACAAATAGATGATGACCTGGAATAGCACATAGGCTACTTTTTATCTCGGAAAACTTAGGTGATCCCGCGGAATTCGCCAAAAACTTTTATAATGCAGCGGGCTGCACGCTGCAGCTAGTATAAAATAAATATTAACAAACTTAAGACACAAATTTTAAAATGGCTTCAGCAAATTAATTATTATACTTTGGAAAACATTATTTATGCACATATGTAAATTTTGGGGGGCATTATTCTCATGCAACACACACACAGACGCATACACATACAGTCACACTCGCGCGCACACACACACACACGCACACACACACACACGCACACACACACGCACACACACTCACTCGCACACATACTATATACAAGGAAAGCAACTATGTACTATAATGTTACACATTTTTGTATTTTAGTAGCTGTATGTAAAAATGTATGTGGGATTACTAATGCACTTAAAATTAGTTATTAAAACTGTTGAACCTTAGGGAAGGGTCTAACCTCTATAACACGGGCTGTCCTAGTATAGAGATTAGAGTTTCAGAATGTTTTTTCCATATACTGCGTATTAAATAAATAAATAAATTTGCTTTATCTTAGTGTAAATACTTTATTATGTATGCATGTGTAAAACAAGTAACTTCTATATTATGCTGCAATGTCTGGTACATTGCTTCTACAATAAGCTTCCTAATGCTTATTAGAGTTTGACCAGTTAACAAATTTAAAACATGTATTAAAACATAACTATGTAAAAAAGGATTTATAAGATACTACGGATAGCTGTTGCCTGCGACTTCAATATTCATATTCTAATAGTAATATTCATGCAAAATTTGAAGTAAATCCATGCAGTACTTTTTGAGTTTACCCCGGACATACATACAAACAAACAGATAAACAAACAAACAGACAATTCTAAAAACTATATTTTTGGCTTCGATATCGATTGTAGATCACGCCCCAAGTATTCTTTTAAAAAATATTTAATGTACCGTTTTGACTTTCCTACGATTTTATTATATGTATAGATTAGTTCGTAAGAGGCGAACAATTGGTTATGCCAATCACTACCGTCGTGGCTACTAGGAGGTGGTAGAATTATTCATTGTTTTACCCGGGTCTGGTACCACCGCCTTATCTATTTCTTCTTCGCAGTGTGTGACCGTCAATTCGATTCGGTGGTAGTTGAAAAAATGTTAACGCGTCAAAATAACTTGTAGAAAGTTTAATTAAATATATATTTTTTAATTTTTACCGCTATGATTTATTTGCTAGGCAATTAATTCTTCCTAGATAAGCTTATCCGTTTTTCTGAAATACGTAACAAGACCAAGGCAGGATGTGCTGCTGATACATCAATTGGTTTGCCACCTACCAATCCCGTGACTTAAAACCGTTGGTTATTATTGTAAATACACTAGTTGTAACTCTGCTTACTTTTCCAGTCACGTTGGATGTGACAATATTCATCTGTATTTTCATTATTATTTTTATTTTAACTTCATAGAATAGCGAACAAACAAGTTCTTCTGGTGGTGAGAGGTGTATATACTCTTATTATAAATGTTCATCTTCCAGTCCTGAATGCCTTGTGTCAATCTCACCTGCCTTTATGTGATGAGCATAGATGTTTGTATTTCTGGATTTGGGTGTTATGTTTATTATATATATTTCGGAATCTTTAAATGTATTTTATGTAACATCCATATCACAAGCAAATAATTTGCTTACTTTGGGGTTAGATCAATTCGTGTATTTTGTCAAAGGGATATTTTTAATTTATATTATTTAATTAATTTAATTGAAGAGGTCTCTACGTGTGTAATGGAATTGATTGTATAATTATTATTTCATAAGATAGCAAATACGCAAATGGTTCTCACGGTGAAAAGATACAACTATCGACTATATACCTCATGGTGTATTGCTGTCCATGTAGCGGAATTGGAATGCCACACTAGTTTACTAGCTCGTTTACCTTTTAAACCAGAACACGACAACGACAGCCACCAACGCTTACAACGCATTAATAAATAAGGCAGTGGTAACAAACCCAGTCGAGATGTTTCAGAACTCCCCGGGGATGTTTCTCCCCGTGTTGGTTCTGGGCTCCTTCAAAGAATAGACCAACTGCCGATATGCAAGGCAGGTCGTAAAATCTTTGTCTATAGTTACATGATTGAAAATGATTTCAGTCATCTCCGATGACTGTACGATAGTTCGTGCAAAGTATCGTTGCTGCTAATATGATTACAGCTTCTATCGCGATAATTTTTTAGTGTCAAATCGTACAAAGCTTCGGCGCATATTAATTACTTCGGGACGTATATTATGGGACATACATTATAGGGATACATACAATTGTATTTTTTTTTATTTTGCTGACATAAGATAAATGCCCTGATGTTTATTTAAATTATATCAGTTGATTTTGTTTATACAAGATCTTCATCATCGTTAAAGGAATGATCATTGCTCATGTCAGTTAAGTCATTTCAAATGACATACAATTGTTGTTATGAATTATGATGAACAAAAGATGTAATTAATAATGTTGAAAGGTTTATTGTTGCCCTGAGCTTTATCGATCGTAATTTATTACAAATATTAATAGAAAGGAACTGACCCTATATTTCTTTTATCAAAGATTGTATCTAAACAGGTTGAAATATTTTTTTGTAAATTTTTGCGGTTTCACTAGGTTTTTATATTTTATAAGGTTCATTTAGGACGTTCCTACATTTTCTTCGTTCCATACAAATAAAATATATTCCTAATTCCTTTGAATAACTTTCTATGTATATTTTACAATATTGCAGCCAATCGTGGTTCAATTTTGGTTACCATTCCAAAAGTTTTTTCATATATAATTAACACAAATCAGATTCAGAATTCCAAATATGCAGGAAGTTGAAGATCGTTTTGTCATGTTGAATTTTCTAACAGATATTATTTTTTTTGGCAAATCTCAATATGTACTTTTGCTTATTGTTCATTTTTAGAAAAACAACAAGAATTTAAATTTTTGTATGATTATTAAAATAATAATTAACTAATCTCATAACAGTTGAATAAGAAATAATAATGAACTCTGTTTCCAAGTATAAAGAATAAATCAAAGAATAGAAATAATCGAAGAATAAAGTAAAACCTGCCTTATTACTGAGCAGTTAGTACCTAATAAGCTGGGGAAAATGAATGTATCACATTAGTTAAATGTTTTTCAATAACCTAGGATGCTAAAACTTATTAATTCCAGATAATTTAAGGTACGTTAGTACAAAGAAGCCTTTGTCTATTTATATCAATATTATGTAATTTCAGTATGTGATTGTCATTGTTAAATCCCCGCTAGTGTAACGAGATAACTGATAGACCTTTAATTACGTTCTTGGCTCGTAATTACTAAAGCACCATTCATATTATTGTTGTTTATTATTGAAGATTGTAAGTCATGTTTTCGCATAGGGATTGCGTAGAATGCAATCAATAAAATTGATAACAAACTAGTGACATGTTGACATGTACTATATATATCATTTTAAAAAATACAGTTATTAGTATTACCCCGCGTATTTTATAAAAACTTTAGTCGCATGACGGGCTGCGGAACTCAACTAACATCTAATTGTCATTCTTACGATGCAAAAGACGAAAACAATATGCCCAGTTATTGCGTTCTAACCCCAGCGACATTATTAAAAAGCACCCACGTTTCTCACTCGGACATTTATTAATGGTCTGGAGATTTTCCGCTTGCCGAAGAATTGTTTTGGCTTTTTAGCACTTTCCGCGATGTGAATTGTGAAGGAACCATTTTTTAAAAGTGATAAGTTCTAACAATTAATTTTATTAATATTGAATCTATTTGCATTTTAGTTCGGGCCCCATTTAAAGAAAATACTGTATGCCATTCTGCCAGGCAATTTGTAAAAAGTAATGGTTGGCTATTACTACCATCGTGACTACTAGACGTAAGAATTCTGCAATGTGCGCCCGGGTGTGTTACCACCGCCTTACCTATTCCTGCCACAATAGCGTTAATGCTTGTCACTGGCGTATACCGGTTTGAAAGGTAAGAAAATGATAAATGTATGCATGTGACATTAACAACTTGCTATTTAAATAGCAATGCGCCATTAACTTCTTTGCTATTCGTAGCAAAGAAATCTGCTTGTTTACTATCTAATAATATAATTTTATTTAATAAAATTTTCCCGTGATGGTTCTGGGCTCCTTTGCAAAATAGGCCAACTGCCGTTCTGACAGGCAGGTTGTAAAAGGCGACCAATTGGCTATGCGAGTCACTTCCTTTGTGATAAAGTTCTGCATTGTCTCGCCCGGGTCTGGTATCACCGCCTTACCTATTCCTGCCGCAACAGCATCAGCGTTAGTCACTGTCGCGTTTCGGTTTGGAGGATAAGGTAGGCGTTTAACTTATGCACGTGGCATTAGACCTCGCCACAAGATAGTAAGGCACCATAAACATCTTTGGTGACTAAAATAAAGTTTTTTTGATTTTGGTATCTATAGGCTGTCTATTTAATTATATGGCTGTCTATTTCCATTAAAAAAGCTATCTACTTATGTGCTATCTTGTGATGTAAATAAACAATGATTTTTTTTCACCTATACTATAAACGCATTCGCGGTTAGATACACCGCGCGTACAGAGCGTAACGGATTGCCGGAACAAAAGGTATGTTATTGTTTGCAACTACCGTGAATCACTTAAGTTTATTCTACCTTAACGTGTTACTTAGTTCCCACACTAGCTATGATTGTTGGAAAAACATTGCAAATTGAAATGTACAGTTATTCTTTTCCTGTCTAGTTTTTAAAAAAGCTTTACAATGAGGCCATGTTCTTTAATAGAGCAATAGGCAATTTCGCGGCAATAAAGTTAGCGAAACGGATAAAAGTAAGCAGACTCTTAATCCGATTGCGCCAAAATATTTAAATGTTTTCATAAATGAATTTTGATATGGTTAAATTCTTTTGAGCCCCGTTTTCACTTTGATTAGTGCGAGTGTGAGTGTTTAATGCAGGTGTTTAGTATTAAGCCAAAAATATGTGAAGACAGCCGTGGATAAGTGCGAGTGATTCGTAATCAGCGTAGTAAAAGTGAATAGATGCTGATTACTTATCACTCGCACTGATCAACGGCTGTCTTCATGTATTTTTATCTTAATACTAAGCACCTGAATTAAACACTCACACTCGTACTAATCAAAGTGAAAACAGGGCTTTAAAAAGATTTCAAATTGTTTGGTACAAACGGAACTTGGTATACATAGTACATACAACCGAATTTAGTTTATACTTGTGATTGATCTGGTCAAAACCTGCCACTGGAATTCATAAACCAATGTGAACAACAAAATAATTACATTTTCAACCAACTTATCTTAGAGGAGAATGTTCGCAATTGAGATGTTTATATATGTATGTTCGGGCATAACTTTGTCATATATGGACGGATTTGCCAAATTTTTATTTTGTTTGATAGCTTTAGTACACTTTTAATTTGTTTACTTATAAATTTGGTGAAGATCTGATTAGATAGATACCTATATAGGGGGTTGGAATTCGATTGTTTTAGTTATACTTATTCTATACCTACATTTATTATTCAAATCTCCTTTATTATTTCCAAAATAACACTATTTTTGCAATAAACTAAATTTTAAGGCATATTATTGAAATAATTCTACGTGCTTTGAGTTATGGTCTAAATGTCTGCACCCACATATTATACCTCACGCCCAATTAGAAATTATACCGTTTTTTATGATTTCTGATGAGAAGAAAGATCTTTGTGATAAGGCCGCAAAAATATATGCCAAGTTGAAGCCCCTCTAGAAGAGATTATATTTTTATCATAACATTTGCAGGCTAATTTCACTTGAATAATTGTGTGGCGGATGCTCGGCAAAGCTTGCATGTTACACAAAAATACTTGTTTGTTTATTAGGGGCGTCCCTCCATAATTATCGCCTCATAATAGCTTTCACCGCAGATACGTGATCTCACTTATTTAGGAGGTATCTAGATAATATAGCAGACCGTTAAAATGTTGTTGGTCTCAAAGCATAATATAAAACATTTAGCATAAAAACGGATCCAAGAATACCTAAAACTCCAATATTCGTCAATACATTTTTGATGTCAAAAAAAATTTACATAGTCATTTCAGCACTTGAACCTGCAAAACAACAATTTTTAATATACATACATTAAAATAAAGTATTTAATACCATGTAAATTACAAACATAAAAGCAATTCCTGTAAGAAGTAAAAGTCAATCCTGTGAAACAGTTTACGCCGTTCCGGTAAAGTATTTCACCCAAAATGTTTACTGAAAACTGCGCAACGCCTTACAATACCTGCGACAAATTTAACCATTATATTGTGTCATTATATTTAAATGCACCCAGGACTGTATATTATCATAAAATAAATTTACCAGCTAAAATAGTTAACTCAAATATGTGATCTGTTCCTTAATGATAGGTCTGGAATTTCTCTGTTACCACAGTCATACATTTAAGTAACCATCAAATGGGGAAATTACGGTTTTAAAGGTAGAGAAAAAGATATTGAATCCTATGATGGTAAGTTTAAAGATCATTTTTGTATGATTATTAAATACTGGACAATGGTAATGTTCAGACAGAAGAACTGTCTGAAAATTTTGTATTATAATGCAAGGTAACACTTGCGGGAAAAATTTTGAGGTTACTTTGCTATTGTATGCTTTTCCAAGCTTGTACTCACTTGACCTGAGAATATTTGGAAAGACACTGAAATGGGTATATTTTTTGACAAAAGTTGAAAAGAACGAAATTTCTTTATTCATTATTTTCTAAGTCATTATTTTAGAAAATTGTGGACGGTTAAGCACTTTCATCAAGAAAGGAACCTTTTAGTGCGGTTTTGAAAACGCGTTGGCTTTGATATCTTGTTACTCTGCAGGGATAGCAATTGAGAACGAAGTCGCGAGTACAGCTAGTTCAAACTATAACTTACAAATATATTTCTTTATCCAGGTAAATTCTAATGGCCCCATAGGACTCCAAACCGTTTAATTACGCCGCGTGATGTAGATCTATTGCGTACTTATCTATCTACCGATTCACGGTCGAGTTTCGGTCAGAGGACGATCGACAATGTATCGAATAGATACTTATGTTTTAACATTAATGCTAAAGCATAAGTATCTATTAGATACATTATGTCATATTTTTTATATCATAAGAAAGCAAATAAACAGATGACTCTCTTAATGGCAAGAAAAATCATCGCCTATAGACACAGATGTTAATGTTGCGTTGCTGTCCGTGTGACGGGATGGTATTACCATCCCGTCACATACATAAGCCTACCGGCTACCTTACCTTTTAAACCGGAACACGATAATGATAAATATTGAGGCAATTGCGGCACGAATAGGTAAGGCGGTGGTACTAAATAACCCGGGCCGCCGAGCGAGACGCTGGGGAACTCCACCACCTAGTTGTCACGATGTCAGTGACACGTCGTGTCAATCGGTTGTAACCTGTCTGGGAGAACGGCAGTTGGCCTATTCTTCGAAGGAGCCCGGACCAACACGGGGGAAGGATAAGCAAACTATGAATCAGTTTGACCATTGACTAAACAATAAAATCAGTTCTGAATATGACAACAAATTTTAACCATAAACAAATCCGACTTCCACTATCCCACTTCCTACTATTATAAATGCGAAAATTTTGTTTGAAGAGTTTTATGGATGTTTGTTGTTCTTTCACGCAAAAATGGTCGAACCGATTTGGATGAAATTTGGCACATATGTAGATGATGACCTGGAATAACATATAAGATACTTTTAATCCCGAAAAAATAAGCTGTTTTTGTGGGATTCACCATAAAGTGTCAAGATGCAGCGAGCTGCAGAGCGCAGCGAGTAGTATACCTATACTTGTGTGAGTCAAACACAATGTCAAATATATGGCAGTGCGTACAATGGTTTTTTCATTAATTAAATCAATTTTATTAGAAATTAATCAAATGTTTTATATTATTATACTAGCTGACCCGCGCAACTTCGTCTGCGTCAAATTAGAGGGAGTAGATCATAAGGACTTATAATACCATTCTAGAGGAACTGTAACTTTCTTTAATTATTCCACGAACCACTTGAATTGAAATAATCATACCTACAGTGCTAATTAAAATCAGGAAAGTGTGTACCTATGTCTACTGTTTGTAGATACATTCATTTGAAGTTTGATTATTTTTTTAATATCTACGGTAAGACAAAGCGTATTATACAGTCATCCTACTATGATCGTAATCAGTAAGACAAACTATAGTAAAATATGGAACGGGAACATTAGTAATGAAGGAACGAACACTACTGGGATGTCAATCAATATATATAGCTATCTTGGAAGTTTACCCAGTATTGTCATTAATTTTGTCAACACCACTATTTCTAGCCCCCCAAATATTGCCCTTTGACACATCCACTGCTAGTCTGTTTTCTACTTAGATTATATGCTGCATTGCTATCTCGCAGAGCAGGCTACCGTCAGACTTTGCTACCATGCATTCTCTCCACGCACGCACGCCTCGCGCGGTGCTTGATAATAATAATATTATATCCCTCCTAAGTTATTGATTGAAATCTTATGAAACAAAGGGCGATTTCATTCAAAATTAAATACTTGTGATGAATAACTAATTTATTTGGATAAAGATTAATGTTTATTGAAACACCGTCGCATATTTTAACACATTTTTCGTTGATACTCCGATCCTGTTGGTCTTAGCGTGGTTTTTTATAGCCTATAACCTTCCTCGACAAACAGGCTATCCAACTCAAAAAGAGTTATTCAAATCGGTTCAGCAGTTCGAGCAGCAACCAAACAAACAAACTCTACAATTTTATATTTTAGTATAGATAAAAATATTACTTTGGCGCTGCCACTTCCATATTCCTGAATCTGCGCAGTTTTCATAAAAATGGGAACATTATTTTTGCTTCGCGTATTAATTTTACATCAGTTTGTAAAGTAACATAGAACTGTGAAAGTATTATCTGAAAAAGAATGTGTAAGGACTAAAGGAATTTTGTTATATAAGCAATTTAATGAAAATTCCTTTGCAGGGAATTTATTATCATATTAAAATGAACCCAAGAGAGATTATAAAATTACTAAATTACGAAATAACATTAGCTTAAGTCTGTGCCTTAAAATAAATAGTTTTAAAAAAGTATTTAGTTTTACACACAAGTGACAGTCGTTGGCATTTCACATAAGCAGATTTTTTAGGACAATTTTCAGTTGCTTAGAGATACACTCTTTAGAGGTATACTCAAAGGCGTTGGGTTACAAATTCTAAATTTAAATTTAGGGACATATAACTTACTACAAACACATGTCTTTCGAAGTTATTCCGTGTTGGTGCTGGGGTCCTTTGAAGAATAAGCCAACTGCCGTTCTGCCAGGCAGGTCGTAAAAGGCGACCGATTGGCTACACAAGTCACAAACATCGTGGCTACTAGGTGGTAGAGTTCTGCATTGTCTCGCCCGGGTCTGGTACCACCGTCTTACCTATTACTGCCGCAATAGCGTCAGTGCTTGTCACTGTCGAGTTCCGGTTTGGAGGGTAAGGTAGCCGGTAAACTTATGCATATGGCATAAAACCTCGCCACAGGATGGCAACTACCATTAACACCTTTGGTGACTATAGGCGATGGTTGAGACTGTCCATCAGGAGACCCATCTACTTGTTAGCTATCTTATACTATAAAAAAAAGTTATAATGGCCTGAAAATCGCCTGAAATTGTCCTGAAAGTCGCCTTAAAATCACATGAAAATCGCCTGAAAATCAGGATACTTCCTCTTAATGAGCATGTTGCCTGAAAATCGCCTGAAATCACTTAGATGTCGCTTGAAAATCACTAGGAATCGCCTGAATGTCGAATGGAAGTCGCCTGAAAATCGCCTGAAAGTCGCCGCTTGAAAATTGCCGGCTGGTAATCGCCGCTTAAAAATCGCCGCCTGAGAATCACCTGAATGTCGAAAGGAAGTCGCAATTTGAGTCAATTGGAATTGAGTCAATTTTTTATTTGATTGAATTTTAGTTTATTTTTATTCAAATAAAATATTTAAAATAAATTTATAAATGAAGAAAAAGAAATTAAAAATAAATTGGACAATAATAATTATTCAATATATATAAATAATTATTCAATTTATAAAAATAAATTTTCAATTTTTTAAAAAATATAAAAAAAATTATACTCTTCTCGAACGATCGACCTGCGTTCGGCGGTGTTCGCGTAATGTCGCGAAGGTCGAGGTCGCCCCAAGGTCGCCCCAAGGTCGCCCCAAGGTCGCCCCAAGGTCGCCCCAAGGTCGCCCCAAGGTCGCCCCAAGGTCGCCCCAAGGTCGCCCCAAGGTCGCCCCAAGGTCGCCCCAAGGTCGCCCCAAGGTCGCCCCAAGGTCGCCCCAAGGTCGCCCCAAGGTCGCCCCAAGGTCGCCCCAAGGTCGCCCCAAGGTCGCCCCAAGGTCGCCCCAAGGTCGCCCCAAGGTCGCCCCAAGGTCGCCCCAAGGTCGCCCCAAGGTCGCCCCAAGGTCGCCCCAAGGTCGCCCCAAGGTCGCCCCAAGGTCGCCCCAAGGTCGCCCCAAGGTCGCCCCAAGGTCGCCCCAAGGTCGCCCCAAGGTCGCCCCAAGGTCGCCCCAAGGTCGCCCCAAGGTCGCCCCAAGGTCGCCCCAAGGTCGCCCCAAGGTCGCCCCAAGGTCGCCCCAAGGTCGCCCCAAGGTCGCCCCAAGGTTGCCCCAACGTCGCCCCAAGGTCGCCCCAAGGTCGCCCCAACGTCGCCCCAACGTCGCCCCAAGGTCGCCCCAAGGTCGCCCCAACGTCGCCCCAACGTCGCCCCAAGGTCGCCCCAACGTCGCCCCAACGTCGCCCCAGCGTCGCCCCAACGTCGCCCCAACGTCGCCCCAACGTCGCCCCAAGGTCGCCCCAACGTCGCCCCAACGTCGCCCCAACGTCGCCCCAACGTCGCCCCAACGTCGCCCCAAGGTCGCCCCAACGTCGCCCCAACGTCGCCCCAAGGTCGCCCCAAGGTCGCCCCAAGGTCGCCCCAAGGTCGCCCCAAGGTCGCCCCAAGGTCGCCCCAAGGTCGCCCCAAGGTCGCCCCAAGGTCGCCCCAACGTCGCCCCAAGGTCGCCCCAACGTCGCCCCAAGGTCGCCCCAAGGTCGCCCCAACGTCGCCCCAACGTCGCCCCAACGTCGCCCCAAGGTCGCCCCAACGTCGCCCCAAGGTCGCCCCAAGGTCGCCCCAGGGTCGCCCGAAGGTCGCCGAATGTCGCCCGAAGGTCGCCCGAAGGTCGCCCGAAGGTCGCCCGAATACCGCCCGAAGGTCGCCCGAATACCGCCCGAAGGTCGCCCGAATACCGCCCGAAGGTCGCCCGAATACCGCCCGAAGGTCGCCCGAATACCGCCCGAAGGTCGCCCGAATACCGCCCGAAGGTCGCCCGAATACCGCCCGAAGGTCGCTCGAATACCGCCCGAAGGTCGCCCGAATACCGCCCGAAGGTCGTCCGAATGCCACCCGAATACCGCCCGAAAGTCGCCCGAATACCGCCCAAATACCGCCCGAAGGTCGCCCAAATACCGCCCGAAGGTAGCCCGAATACCGCCCGAAGGTAGCCCGAATACCGCCCGAAGGTCGCCCGAATACCGCCCGAAGGTCGCCCGAATACCGCCCGAAGGTCGCCCGAATACCGCCCGAAGGTCGCCCGAATACCGCCCGAATACCGCCCGAATACCGCCCGAATACCGCCCGAATACCGCCCGAATACCGCCCGAATACCGCCCGAATACCGCCCGAATACCGCCCGAATACCGCCCGAATACCGCCCGAAGGTCGACCGAATACCGGCCGAAGGTCGCCCGAATACCGCCCGAATACCGCCCGAACCTATCACCTGATATACTGCAAGTTATGAAATTTTTGAACCGGCGCGGCGACCATTTACATTACTGTGTATTTGTGACATAAACATGTCATGGCTCCTTTTCAGATTTGGCCATATTGGCCCAACAAATGATCGCGCAACATCACCGCAATGATCGTACTACTCTCCACATAATCGTGGACACTCATTTTTTTACTGTCTACTCTTATGTTATAACGTCTATCGAAAATGGACAGCGAAGTGATCGCAGTTGCGAAAATATTTTTAATTAGCTCTTATAATCATTTACTTAATGTTCGCCACAAAAGAATGGTTAAGTATGCTTGTGTTATGGGTGTTAACGATAATATCATTACATACATAACAGAAATACAGAAATACATACACACAACATATGTAATAATACTTTAACATATATAATAAATACTCAGAAATACAAACATCTATGCTCATCGGACAAATGTTCGTCCCTTCGGGAATCGAACTCAACTACTCGACCACAGGGCAGTTTAAATAACACAGTATTGTGTTGGTACGGGCTTATTTTGAAAATTAGACCACCCGCCGCTGTGCCAGGTATTTTCTGAGAGTCGAGTAATTAGCTACACGAGTCACTATCATCGTAGCTACTAGGTGATAAAGTTCTGTATCATCTCGCCCTTGTCTGGTATTCAGATCTTGCCATAAGTATTATTAATATCAACGTACCGTTAATATCCATGGTGGCTATAGAAGATTTTCGTTTCTTTCCATCAGAAGGGCCATCTGCTTGTTTGCTATCTTATGATATATATGTCGGACAGGTCATTAGAATTAAAGCTGATTTGACAACGAGGCGCAAGTGATGATGATATCATCGCTTCGGCAGAGTCCGATTTACGTTCGTGCGGGTCCAATACAAGATATTGTTTATGAATCGACACCGACGGAACCCTATATACTTCTCTGTTGGCCGCCGCACGGACCACAAGTCTGGAAACTGTCATACGACTCGTGTTATAATTAAAGCTAAATGTACCATAGTGGAAAATTCAAAATAGTAATAAGTATTGTTTTAAGTGATATTAATTACTTCTTGCTCGTTACCCACACCAAGCCCACACAATATGTATTCCGGAGAAGAGCCTCACTCGGCTATTTACCCTATTGCGACATATATAAAAAACAGAAATATAATAACCTATCTACATATAATTCAAGTTAAACAGTAACGGCTAACTTTATTTTATCTTTGTGATGCTTATTTTTTGGATGCCAAAGGCATGCCTCTTTTTAGTATAGCTCTATGAATAAAAATTTTCGTCATTCGTCCACGCAACCATTATTTTTAAATCGATATAAATATGTAAATGTAGGCAATTGTATTCTTGGAAGCTGCAAGATTAATCAGAACTTGTATTTCGCTTCTCGTTGAATCAATCGAATACCTGTTTAAGCTTTGACATATAACTCAAATATACTTCTTCAAAATTGTCGTAACTTCATTGGCAAAATAAGATAATTTTTGACGTTGTTCAGCAGCACAATTCTGAATAAGTTCTTCACGATTCCTTTTAAAATCAGCACGCAACTCTTCTAACATAACAATTCGTGTTTCCACTTACGACTTGGTAAATCTAGTTTTAGGACTTTTCTTGTAATTCTGTTGCGCCTTTTCCAATCATTTTATCTTGATTTTTAATTAGTTTAGTTTGCATTAATTTTAATTTTAAATGTCAAATTTTTGCAATCAATAATTTTGACAACTTTAAGTTCAAAGAACGAAGTTTAATTTTCACAAGTTAAAAATAGTTCTGAAAATCGACTGAGTTTTTATTACCAAAGTCCAAACTCCCAAGGCCATCCCGGGTTTCGGCCAAGGACTGAAATACTGGTATTATGTGATACCGTTATTGCTTACGGCACGACATAACGTTATTTTCAACCATAGCGTTATCCAATAATGATACAGAATTTGTTACTATTTAATAATTATTACGTTCTGTTATATCCTACAAATTTGCGTTATGGTATATGGTATTATGATTTTGTCTTCTTCACTCATTTGTGCTCTCTTCGTTGTTTCTTGTATTTCACAAATGGGACAAGTTAGATTTAAAATTAGTGGTTTTCGTCAGAGTTCGAAAGATTTTGTTGAATGTACCAGTTTTTGGTAATATTATATTTAAAATACTGTTTTTCAATGTTTGTTTTGAAATTTTCAAATAATTAGTACTACATTTATATTAAGTTTGAAGTTTCGTAATAATAAACCTTTTATAGTGAGACTAGCTGTTACCCGCGGCTTCGCTTGCGTATATTTACTTTAGAACTTATTTAACCTTTAAGCTTTAATAAGCTACTTTATTAAAAATCTCTACATAGTCGGCTGGCCGATAGTATTGTATAAAAATAATATTAACATGTTAATTTAGTTATTTTTTATATACGATATTTTTATCATCAAAATTTAAGTAAAATACGTAAAAATAAAAATAACTATTGGTAACATACCAATCGAACAAACAAACGTAATTATAAAATAAACTTGCTATTAAAAGGTAATTATACCCTTTAATTGCAAGTTTATCTTTCAAATGGCATCATTTCAATTTTTGATATCTAAAATATTGCTTAGCTAAAAAGTTGCAAATTTTCGATGCTTTGTCAAAAAATATTTTTTCAAAAATATTTGTCATTGATAAATTCCAAGCAAATTAACCAATTTTGATCCAATTAACGGTATTTGACGCAGTTTTTTAAGGAGAAAAGCTAATAAGATTTTTAAGTCAATCGGTGCATTAGCCTAAAAGTTATTTCAAAAATATTAAGTAAGTTTGCCAAAAAACAACGTAATTTTTAATATTTGGAAAGCCATAACTTTCGAAAATTAGAACCGATTTTGATTTTTGAAACGGCATTCTACGTAGTTTTTGGTACTGAAAAATTTCAAAGTAATGTCAAAAAAACACCTTTTCCTTCAAATTTTTTTGTCAACGATTACTCCCAAACGGATAAACCGATTTTGATACAATTAGTTCATTAGACGTAGTTTATTAAGCAATAGAGCTGATTAGTTTTTGTACTCAATCGGTACATAAGTCTGGAAGTTATATTAGAAAAATACTGTTTCGCCAAAATTTTTATTTGGGGTATTTTTCAAAATTTCTCAAAATCTCCCGAGCCGATTTGGTTCAAATTTTTAGGAAATCTAAGTTAAGTAGAATCCAATCGAATGCCATCAACCTCGTTTCGCTCGGTCCAGCCGTCCAATAGTTATGAGATTTTTACATACACACATACACACACACATACATACATACAGACATACATACTGACGTCATCGTGAAAATAGTCGGAAAAGGTTCCTAGGACCTCAAAACGTGGAGATCTGGTGAAAACTCGGTTTTCGAAACTCGGGGCAAAATCAGTAACTTCCTTATCTACATACGTAGCGGGAAGTTAAAAATATTTTAATATTTAGTGTAACACTAACAACATAAATTACAATTATT
Source organism: Apodemia mormo (assembly GCA_036924255.1). NCBI lineage: Eukaryota > Metazoa > Arthropoda > Insecta > Lepidoptera > Riodinidae > Apodemia > Apodemia mormo. Next base: position 12,048,269 of record JAUPFN010000005.1, read on the forward strand.
TTAATAATTGGAGTAGCTATTGGGCAATAAAGCGAAATAGAAAATATTATATTTATATAAAATATTATATAAAGATCAGACCTACCAACTGACTAAATAGCTATTATAATGACAATCTTTTCCTAGCTTTAGTTTTCACAAAAGTATCAATAACTTCGGTTCAGAGGCAGTTCACACTTTAGACAAATTTTTGACGAGAAATCAAAATTTTCTAACTCCTAATTTTTCATATTATAAGGTACTTTTATTTAATTAAATGGTACCATTAAATAGTTTTATCTTTTATTATCATTAAATAGTTTTATCTTTCATATTATAAGGTACTTTTATTTAATTAAATGGTACCATTAAATAGTTTTATCTTTTAAATATTGCCTCAATGAAACAGATTTTTAAATAATTCATTGTATTTCTTATAATAAGTGATCTCCAAAATCAAGTTTCGATAATTACACACGGAAGCTATTTTTCTAAAAGGTATTGCTACTGCTAGAATCAACAAACTCAATTAGAAAATACTAAATTAGCAGACACATCCAACCATTGTGCTTGAATGGATTACTTTTTTCCTAAAAGATTTATACTTTATGTAATTAATTAAGCAAATATGCCTATTTCAACGAAAATTAACGAAATATTAACTGGGATTTTTGTTATCAAAAAATGACATTTTCCAACAGAAGTTGGCATAAAATAAAACTATATTCTATTCTTATTCAAAAATAAATCACTTAAATAATATTTATTTATTTTTTATTTCAAAAATAAATAAAAGAGAATACTATAAAATCCGCTACATCCGTGTGCCAAAATTAGTACCGCGTAGTAATAATTAAAATATTAAAAGTATCAATACTATTTTCATTTTACCAGCACTAGTTGCACTATATGGACGACGATGTCAAGCTCTCGCATCGATTAGAAAATATCTAAATTTCAGTTAGGCGATTTTGTGAAATGCCTCTTAAATCCAGTCTTGATGCGGTTTTGTTCTCAATTGCTATTAGCGATAAATGTCGGAGTCGAGTTTGACTAATACTATTTCTTAAACATTTTTTTATTATTTTGAATTTACTGAATGACCTTTCAGCTGCTGCAGTAGTGACGGGAATTGTAAAGAATAATAACATTACTGTAAATACTTCCTTTAGATCGCATTCTAGCACTCCATATTTACTCATTATTTCCTTGCATAATTGGTGAACAGTCCATGCTTGAGTTAATTGAGGTACAAGTAGGTGGTAAATATTATCAAATTGATTATGTGAAGATACTTTTTTTGGTAGAGAATATCATGTAGCATTAAGTCTATCTCTGTACATGTTTGTGCATAACCTTTTAAATAAAAAATACTTGTATATAAAATTGTACGTCGCTTATATTTTGTTGTTTGTCGCGTGCTGTCTTTTCTTATTTGTTAGAAAATTTAGGTTGCTATGGAGATCAATTTGTTACTTTCTTTGACGTGCGCTGATATTTTATTAGTTCTATACAGTAGTAGCTTCCTAGATAGATCGGGATCCCAAGAACAAACTTTTTTTGATTCATAACAAGCTGAATTTTTGTGAACAGCTTCGTTTTGACGAGATAACCATATTTTCTATCTTCGGAAAATCTCGAATCGGGTAACTAATAAAGATAGATAAAAAAAACTTTAGAGTATTGAACTGAGAAAAGTTTCTACTTTACGTGTAGGACAATGTTATCCTTGAATAACAATAATAATTAACAAGCTGTTGTGAGAAAATTAGGTTGTTATTAAGTTGATTAATATCAATTTAAACATCTCATAATTCTGAAATTTTAGAATGGAGGACTCGCCAGAAAAACCATCGAATGTGTAGGACAAAATTTTCATCGTGTTTTTCATAATATAATCAAGCGATTAAAGTCAACAAATAATTATTGTTATTAATAAATATTTTCCTTCACTGAAACAAAATTTTCAAAGCCCCATAACTTTATTATCTATCCAATTTGAAATTTTTCGAAGATAGAAAAGATGGTTGTCTCGTCAAAACGAAGCTGTTCACAAAACTTCAGTGTGTTATTAATCAAAAAAAAGTTTGTTCCTGGGATTCCGGTCTAAGAATAATATTCTGTTCTGAGCTCTTTTCATAATTGTTGAATTTTTGTTGTTGATTATTGTAACTAAGTATTTTTTCAGTTTTCTAAACTAAACTCAATTTTAGAATTTTCGTATTTTAATAGTTAGCCTATGTGTGCGTGAAACCATGGAATGGTTATCATAATATTTTATTCTTATTAGAAATAATAACTTTGTCATTTATTTAAAGCCATGCTCACCAACTTTGACAGTTATTTTTTATTTTAATTTTAATTGGAATAGACGTTTGTCTTCCATCTCACCTGATCGAAGGTATCAATGATGACAAAGGTTGTACAAGCCCATTCAAAAGAAACTAATTTACTCTACTCACTAGGACTATATTTGTTAGGAAAAATAGATCCAAACAATTCATTCCAAACCTTAGCCTAGAACCAAAGAGAGTTGTCAAACCGTTCATGCAAAGCTACGGGTAAAAGCACAGACCACATGAAAACTAGTGGGTAAAAGCTAGTAAAATAACAAGTCAGAAAGCTAATTCTTTATTAACGTAAGAAAACTGCTTCACTGTTTAATTAGAAAACACAAAATGAACTACTTTTTTACTTTCCTCGTAATGTCTTATTGGTCTTTTCCCAATTTTTAAGCTTTGATATTACGAGGCACTGGGTTTGAGTCCCAGTTCATGCAAATGTTCTAAACTAGCTGACTCGCGCAGTTTCGCCCGCGAGTGTATTAATAAGTCGTCCAACAAGCTTTTAATAAAAATTTCATCCCCTATTTCAGCCCTCCAAGGCATGATTTTTGAAAAAAAAATTAGCCTATGTTTGACCCCGGATCTTCAACTATATCCATGCCAAATTTCATGAAAAACGGTCCAGTGGTTTAGTCGTGAAAGCGTAACAGACAGACAGACATACAGACAGACAAACTTTCGCATTTATAATATTAGTATGGATTATTTTCTGAAAAACATAACTTGCTTTTCTTGCTTCGGCACTAAACATGTATCCGGTTCAACTATAAAAATGTTACTAGTCACGTCATTGGGAATTGACAGTTTTCGTTTCCTTTGGAAAAAAAATGCAGCAGTATTGACCTAAGTAGTAACCGTTTGATATTCAAATTTTACAACCACTCCGTGGTGGTCGGGGTCCTCTTTAAAAATAAATATAAGCCATTCTGCGAGGTAGTTCTTTAAAGTACATACGTTGGCCGAACGTGTCACTACATTGAGACTACTACTATACAAAGTCTCACCCGAAATTGATTCTACGCTTTTCCTAGTTTGGAAGGTAACTTATGCAAGTGGCATAACAATCTCGCCATCTACTCAAAAAGCCACGCACCATTAACATCTTTAGTTTCTATAGATGATAGTTATCTCTTTCCATCGGGAGAACTTGCTTCTCTCTGCTTCTGCTTCTCTGCCAATTTGCTTGTTTGCTATCCCATGATTAAAAAGACTAATTTAGTTCTGACAATTTCTGACAGTAGCGTATTTGAATTCTTACTAACCAAGTTACTATTATAATAATTTATCTAGTCGACTACTCTTTTTTTCTTCATTACATCGATTGCAATCTTTTCACTCTTTAAAATAAATCTTCTATGCCACACGTTCAAGGAACTCTGACCACAAAAACCTATAAGTACTTACGAATTGCTTATAGTAATTTGGTTAAGGAGGTTAGTTCCGCTACATTTAATATACGAACTGTGCAGTCATTGGATATTATTTCTGGTCACGGTAATCACCGCGGTTCACGATTCTTATGGCTTGATGTCTCGGACCGTATATATGAATGTTGTAAACGTAACAGTTTAGCTACGATAGCTACGAAACTGTTAACTGATTCGATTGCAATCTTTTCACTCTTTAAAATAAATCTTCTATGCCACACGTTCAAGGAACTCTGACCACAAAAACCTATAAGTACTTACGAATTGCTTATAGTAATTTGGTTAAGGAGGTTAGTTCCGCTACATTTAATATACGAACTGTGCAGTCATTGGATATTATTTCTGGTCACGGTAATCACCGCGGTTCACGATTCTTATGGCTTGATGTCTCGGACCGTATATATGAATGTTGTAAACGTAACAGTTTAGCTACGATAGCTACGAAACTGTTAACTGTTAAGCTAAACGTACCTAAATAATAACATTAAACAGATATTATCACGCTACATTTCAGCAGAGTATGCAGAATAAATCAAACGTACATCCTACAAACAATCTACAATATAGGCGCTTAAATTCTTAGTTAAAATATACTAAATCTATCTATCTAAGCTTAGATCAAATATAATATTTTTGATCTAAGCTTACACGTAGGTCACTCTTTAAGTTTTGCGTAACTTAAAAAAACAACATGTTATAACCAAAATATTATGTTTATTGCTTTTCGAAATAATCTCCTTTACATTTTAAACATTTTTTCATGCGATCCGACCATTTTTTAAAACAGGAGGACCACAGATCTGAAAGCATGTTTTCTACGTGCTGATTGAACGCTATCACTGCCTCTTCTGAATTGGTAAAAGTAAAACCTCTATCAAATCTTTGATTTTGGGGAAAATACAGAAATCACAGGGTGCTAGGTCGGGGCTATGCGCAGGATGAGTGACGAGATGTACTTTTTCGGAAGCTAAAAATGACTTTGTTTTATTGGTCGTGTGTCAAGAAGCGTTATCATGGTGAAGGAGAATCCAGCTTTTGGGTCGTCTATCGCGAACTTTTTCTAACACAACTCGGCATTAATACTCTTTTGATCTTCAAGTGGAATTGTACAGATGGGACCCGTAGCTGAGAAAAAAAACGCGATAATTTTTTTGCCAACGTTTCTCGCCTGTCTCACTTTTGTTGGCCTGTTCTCATTTTCAACCACCCATTCACAAGATTGCTGTTTTTTCCGGGTTCAAAACAATAAATCCACGCTTCGTCTCCTGTGAAAATGTTATTTCATCAAAATCAATAGAGAAGATTTGGAGAAAGAATTAAATAATATATGAATTACTCGTTTAAAGTATAGAAATTAGTTTGTGAAGCAATAATAATTAATTGCAGACATTCTTGTCTTCTTAACGATTTGAGATTTTACAATAACCTTTCCTACATAGTTTCGTATTAACACATTTTTTAATTTGTTTACTGGTACATAAAGATCTCTTATACCATCCGGCAGTTTAACTGTAGTAACTTATTCTACGTAGACGAGATGTACGCTCCACAAGATTGTTTTCTTTCCTTCACTTTTTTAAACTAAAAAATGTTTTTACAATGGATATATTATTTTAAGTTCTCAAATACTAATTACAATATTAATTTCTTTGAATTTTTCCCTCATGTAAACCCTTGGGTAAAGATTATTGGTTCGGCTTTCTAGCTTTTTCTGCAAAACAAATATAGTTTTTATTTCAGCAGAATTTCCCCACCGAAAAATCCCATTTGGTTTTTGGCTGGATTACTGTAAGTACAAAGGAACTCTGTCTCTATGGTTAAAGAATCTTAAAGCGTATGCATGTTGCTTGCGGCAAATCAAAACGAACGTTCACAGCGTCATAAAAGTACATTAGATATGTCAAGTGCGGTGAACGGTATTCTATGTCGATGGTCAAGTGACACAATCATTTTAAGTAAGGTTGTAATCGACGGAGCTGTGCTGGGGTTCCTTTTTCCATGCCTTGTTCGAGGTGTGAGACTTTAGTGACAACCTAACAAACTTATTTTATATTTATGTAATAAGTTGGGTAGTAATTCTCTTTGCTTACCTCGTAAGGGATGTGGCGTGAAGATATGTGTGTGTTTATCGGGTAGTGGGTAGTTTGTGAATATTTCAAACTATATATAAATAAGATGCAGTTTACGGCATTATAACTTTTAACTGCCGCTAGCAGCACTCTATATACTTTCTGTAATTAACAAGTTTGGTAACATGGGTGACATCTTAATTCCTGTTACAGCTCTCCAAATTATATATTTAGATCTGAGTCTGTGTCGATAAATATTGATAATAATAATAATTATTATTTATCATAATATGTAAATGACTATGTTTTAGTTATATAAAACACAAGGAACACGTTATATAGATGGTCGAATAATATGTTAACACCACCATCTTTTAGATCAGCGCGCAGAACTATCGGCCCCGGGGATTGCAAGATAAAATCGAAGGGTTGGTGAAAATGACAAAACGACATCGACAGATTGATGAAACATGTTGAATATACATGGGGCACACTAAAAGTTTTGCACTTCTAGCTAATCGGAGCTATTTGAATTTCGAATGTTATATTTTTAAAACGTTGCAACCTTCTTAGTAATAAAAAAAACAATTGGCGGGAAATAATTTGTCAATTGTTTTTTTATCACACATCAAAGTTCTACGTACGCAACGAAAATGGAATTAAGTCGAAAAGAGCGATGATTTTTTATGATTTTAAAAGTTCTCTTTCCCCGCAAGTCTGTGCCGCTCGTCTTCAAAATGCTTTTGGGAGAGAAGCACCTTGTTTGAGCACCGTGAGGCGATGATTTGCTGAATTTGAGAGAGGTCGAGTTTCTTTACATGGTGAATTTCGTGAAAGGTGGCCTTCAACTGCCGTCCACGAAAATGATGTGGCTACTGTTAAGCGGTTAATTGAAGAAAACCCCCGGATTACCTATGAGACAATTCGAGGACTATTGGGGATTGGTATAAGCCAAATTCAGAAAATTTTACATCATAAGATATCAGACAAGCAAATGGGTCTCCTGATGGGGAAAGAGTCACCCATCGCCTATAGACACCAAAGGTGCTAAATTGTTGTTACTATCTTGTGACGACTAGCCAGTATGAGTAGCTAGTAAACTTATGCATGTTGCATTTAAGACAAATGCAACATGCATAAGTTTAATGGCTACTATGCTCTCCAAACCTGAACACGACAGTGCACGAGAGGTAAGGCGGTGGTACTGTAACGGCGCCCGACGACCTTTCAGCCGGACGTGTTACTTTGGGGACGATATCCCTTTTTTATTCAGGGAATCCTACTTTACACTCGCTTGGCAGCTTGAGGTACTAATGAGAAGCAGGATTTTCCAGGATTCTCTAATAAATAGACTTTCGTAATGTATCTTCTTTTATTTTCGTGGGACGTCTATCCCTTGTCACATTACAAACTAGACTTACAATTCTATTGTCTAACTTTTCCTAAACAATTCCATTCTACATTCGAAAACAGACAAAGCTGCCAGTACGTAACACCATAAAGGTGTTACATCAGCTACCCCCCAAGGTGGGAGCAGCTGAAACTGGTGGGGCATTTGTCTCCCTTCATATGGCCTACCTATCCCTAACCTGATGGCCCTACCTACGAGGGGAAGGTACATTTTGGTGGGACTGTCTTTTCCTAAAAGATAGTTTGCCCCATGTGTGGTTCTGTTCATCATCACCACACCATGGCACAAACTTTGGTCTCCCAAAACCCCTGTAAAAGACAGACCACAGTCCCCTCACCTAACCTATCCTACCGCAAACATTTTTTATTTTATTACATTTTAGCCTGAAGGGCTCTAGCTGTATAAGAGATAATAAGAGATGGAAAGGCATAACAATTCAAACTTCTTTTCTTTGGTGGACCAAAAGAAAAAAGATTGAAGTATTACTTCCTCTCAACATCGAGCTCGCCCCAATATATAGACCACGATCATAAATATTCCTTACTCTGAACCATATTAATACCCTCATTATATTGTCTCCCATGACTATCTGAGTTCATGTATATCCTATACAGATATCCTTTGTGTCGACTATGTCGTACTACAAAGTTGAACTCCCCTTCAAAAGACTTCCAACCCTTAACCTATACTGACTCTTTCGACCTCATACTAAGGCGGCTCTGTCCCTAATATACATTATACCCCATAAGACTTTATTATTGAACGGAAGAACTTGAGAGGAATACATTGCTATTGGAAATAGGACATTTCTTCATTTAATATTCTTTTGGTCATCTTTTTTCTTTTTGGCTTCGGTCCATCATCACAGCATTGGTTGAGCCCCGTCATATTACATGAAACAAATACAAGTATTAGTATTCTCATATCTAAGCCCAAACAAAAGTAATGGTCTAACATGTAACAATTATTTATTACAATGAATGACTATAAGTACACTATATATTTTTTTTTTTACATACGTACATGAAATGCTTTCAACCTATTTATATGTACAATATCTCTATATCTCCTATTGCTTAACTTCGTAATTACATAATTTACATTAGATATTCTTTCCACTATTCTGAACGGCCCCTTATATAACCTACATAATTTCAAACTCCTATTGTCCACCCGTCTTGGTGTATAAACTAATACTAATTGTCCCAGTGAAAAGTCTTTCACTTTAGCCCTTTTGTCAAAATATCTCTTTTGCCTAACTTGTGCCCTTCTAATGTTTTGTACTGCCTTCCGAACTAACGCACCTTGTAAATTATGTCTCTCGGCATAATTTACTTCTCGGCTTTGACTATCCTTATTTACCCCCATGTCGCTTTGGAATAACGGTTCCCTAGCGTACATCATCATATATGGTGAAACTTTAGTGGTTGATTGTTTGCTAGTCTTATATGAATGACAAACTAATGGCACAAATCTACACCCTTCAACACATTTTGTAACAACATTTTCACTCTTTCGCGTGTCCGCGCACCCCTTTTCCATATCATTTTTACCTCTACATAATTCGTATGAATTATTGCGATCACTCTTATTTTCTCTGAAATTAAACATATTAGTCTTCATATTTTCCTTCGTATTCATTTTTGACGTCGCAGTCAATGAATACGAAGACTTTATGTCAGCTCGTTTTATAATATTACATATATTGCGCATGTTGTTATGGCAACTATCTCTATTATTTGCAAATTGTCTAAAGCTATTTAAATTAAAATTTACAAAAAATTTTTTATCTATACACAAATAACCCTTTTTACAGTAAATAACTACATCATATTTATTAAGGAAATCCTGCCCCAGGATCATTTCGTACCCAATATTATTTACAATCACCATGTCGTTGGGGAAGACCCTTGCATTAATGAGGAGATTTACTCTCGCCTCACCAACGACTTTTAGTGTAGACCCTGTAACAGATTGAATTTTATCTCTGCTATATGGAACACTGGCTCCATACGGCAGATTTAATTTTTTCGCTAAACTCGCGGATATACATGAGACACTTGCCCCCGTGTCTATTAAAGCGAGACATTCCTGTCCCCTAACACATAAACGAATACATGGATTTTTTACACCTGATATTTTTTCCTCTTGTTTGGCTTGAAGTGGTGCGGGCGTAACTGCTTCGCACATATTGACGCGATGGCCCACGCCATCCGTGTGTTGTCGTGACTTCGGACCGCTTCTGAAAGAACTTTGTGTACATAAGGCTGTCTTTTTATATTGAGGCGTACGAAAAACTTCCGTCGGTTTTTGGTGATCTTGTTGTGAACACACGGGCGCACCAGGAAGGACGTTTGTTTCCTTCCCATACAAATATTTCTGTGGCAACCCAACTGGTGGCTGCAATGGAAGGTCAACCGTGGAATGCGGTTTTCCTCCAAATAACTCGTTATATTGCCTTATCGTGTCACGTAGCTCCTCTCGTGACTTATATAATTGCAATCCCAATTTTTCCTTGAACGAGGGCAATATCGTTTTAAGGAATTGTTTTATGAAAATTACTTCTGAAATTTCAGCTTTGGTTGCGGTGTCGCTGAGCCTGTAAAAATAGGTTAATAGTTCCTCATCACGGCCTTGCTTAGATACATAAAATCGTTCCACATGATTTATTGAAACGGGGAATTCGTTTTCAATTTTTCTACATAATTCATCGAAATTGGCCGTGTCGGTATATATCATTTTATAAAATGCTAATGCCGGACCGTCGAGATATAGTCCCAGCAGTAACGGTAGGCTCTCCATATCCCATTTGTTTATCGCCGCGACCGTTCTGAAATCTTTAATAAACTCAGCGAACGCCAAGTTTTGCGTTCCGTTGAAGCGCTTGATGGCCTCCATCACAACTCTTACCCTCTGACACCAATACTTAGCCCTCCTGGTTTTTCTAGCGTGGTGATTGCGCGTAGCGCCTGAACGTGGGGACTTCCGTAGCCACTTCACACAACGACTTGCCGCAGCGACTTCCCGCAGCGACTTCACACAGCAACTGCACACAGCAACTGCACACCGCGACTGCACGGCGCCTCCGCCAACTTGTAACGGCGCCCGACGACCTTTCAGCCGGACGTGTTACTTTGGGGACGATATCCCTTTTTTATTCAGGGAATCCTACTTTACACTCGCTTGGCAGCTTGAGGTACTAATGAGAAGCAGGATTTTCCAGGATTCTCTAATAAATAGACTTTCGTAATGTATCTTCTTTTATTTTCGTGGGACGTCTATCCCTTGTCACATTACAAACTAGACTTACAATTCTATTGTCTAACTTTTCCTAAACAATTCCATTCTACATTCGAAAACAGACAAAGCTGCCAGTACGTAACACCATAAAGGTGTTACAGACAGACCGGGGTGAGACAATGTAGAACTCTACCACCTAGTAAACGTAGTACGTAGTAGACTCAGATTATTTCCATTCAGTTTTACATTGCAATGAGAATTTAACATTCTAGATTTCGTTGTCATTTAATAAAATGTATTTGTGCCGAACCAGTGAAATTGCATTATTCGCTTCATCATACTTAACCACCTCTTTTCGCCTTGAATAAAATTGAAGTGACATCCGCAAATATACATGCATATATATTTATAGAAATATATATATACATATATTTCTATAAATATATACTGATAGATACTGACTGAGACGGATACCCCCATCCCCCATCTTTGAGTGTTAAACCATCCCCCTCCCCCCATCTTTGAAGAATATATCATTCTGCCAGGCAGTTCTTCAAAGGCGAACGATGGGCTCAACGTGTCACTAACATCGAGAGAGCTGCCAAAAAAGAGCTGTCTACTGATTCTTGCCGCAAAAACGTCAATGCTTTTTACTTTCGTATTACAGTTTTCAGGGTAAGGTATCCGGCAATACTATCCCACACCATCACATGGATAATGTCGCAGTGTAAACATATTTTGTGTCTATACACCATGGTTGTTTCTTTCCTTTAGGAGTGCTGCTTTTTATTATTTATCTGTAATATAATTTTCATAGTTTTTTATTTTTATTTTAGGTATTTAGATAGAATATTGACAACTACAAAGCTAATTCCATTGCACTTCGTCTACCTATAACTTTTAACAAATTATTTTCAGACGTTGACATTTTTTATTTCTCTAAAAATGCTTTTCGTTGTCAAGTATATAATTATCTAGCGCGTAAAAAGTAATTTTATAATATAATTTTATCTTTTTTAATTTAATTTAACGTTAATTCAATTATTATTATTATTATTATTCTTTACCATTTTTATTACTTTTTACATGAATGCTTATGTATAACCTGATTTAATATAGTTTTCTCTATATTCAATATTTTAATTTTTTTTATAAATGTACCTAACTAGAATTTTATATCGTTATCTTCTTTCTTTTGCAAGTTTATGCGTACTTAGTTCGCACCGTATCTATACGAATTCTCTCACTTTCCATTCAATTAATGGTTTTCCATCTACTTTTAATTGATGCTTTATATATAAAACTCTCTCTCTCTCTCTCTCTCACACACACATACACACACACACACACACACACACACAAAACATTCGCACTATGTGCGACCACGGTCTAACATATATACATATGCTAACGCATTTCTGATGCTGGAGTTGTTTACTTTTGTTATATTACTGCATTATCTTTAATTGTATTAATATGTAATTTTCTTTTATCATTTTCATTTTATCATTATTATTACTTTTTTCAGTTTTAAATTCCCAGCTTTGTGACTTTCCGCTTCTATCAATAATTTCGTTACTACCTAATTAACTACATCATAATATGATCAGAAAAAAAAGAGAAAATCCGTAATTGGTGGAACCAAAATGTGTGGATTTTACTTTTCATGTGCAATAAAATATTTTATGGTGCTGTTTCTGGTGCCCCCAAGACATGATTCCCTGAGCAATTGCATAATTTGTTTATGGGTCCCCCGCGTTGGTCCCGGGCTCCTTTGAAGAATGGGCCAACTGCCATTCCGCCAGGTAGGTCGTAAAAGGCGACCGATTAGTAATACGAGTCACTATCATCGTGACTACTAGGTGGTAGAGTTCTGAATCGGCTCGTCCGGGTCTGGTACTACCGCCTTCCTATTCCTCCAATATCGTCAGTGCTTGTCACTAATCCCGCTGACCCTAGTCAAGCAATATAATGATATTTATTTAATACAAGATTGATATAAAGATGAATAAAATCTATAAAAACGCATATACATTGTAGTAATTAATAAGAAACGAATTAATTAAACTTAATTGCTTATGAAATGTGCAAACATTCGTTCTAAAAACATTGACCGTGAGAGCGCGCATTTTCTCATAAAATTAATTTCACCTTGACTCGTAACTTTCTTTAGAATCGTCATTTATTTATCACTATTCTTTTAGATAATCGAGACATCGAACTATCACTATGGTGCTTAAGAGAGTATAAAATATTTAGTTACGGTATTCTCGTTCTGCTAAAGCCAGCGTGTTTTCGAAAATGCGGTCATTTTTTGTGGGAATCTTTCCTACTATCATTATTTTATTAAAATATTAGCTACTGTATTTAAAATAATTGTGCTTTCTATTTCGAATACTTCTACGATACTAATTGTTATCAGTCATTAATTAACGTATTCTATATTTTTTGTCCTTATTTTAGCGATTTATGTATCAAGCAGTATATCTTGACCCTAAAAATATTCAGGGTCTATGTCAAGGTCTCTAGCTATATGAAACCCTCGCTAGCATTCGTTAACATGCAAAATTGGAGATTATTTTTGAATTAAAATACTCAATCAGAAATCAGACGATATGTAAAAGTAAGGTAATGGTTTGATCTATACATATAATAAAACTGTAGGAGGTCGAATTCTGTACATTGAAGATATTTTAAAATTTTTTTTTGGAAGCATTCTAATCGATACTGAAACAAAAACTGTATTTTTTTAAATTTGTGTCTGTCTGTATCAAGACCTCGCATCACGCTGAATCTACTAAATGGATTCAAATTAAATTTACCATGATTAGAACTCCATTTGTCGATTGTCGATTATCTCTAACATCACATTTTGCTGACCTGCTTACTCGTGTGATCATAAGTTGCGTGCAAAAGAAGAGAGATTTGACGAATAAAAATTCAAATATGAAACTCTACAAACGCGTGGTACGACACGCATTTCGCCGATTTTCTTAAAATTATTTGAACATACCAAAATACAAATATTTTTTCTTGAGTTTTAATGGTAGTTTAGAAATCAGTTACTTATATTTTATCCACCTGTATATAAAAACATGCAAAAGAAAAGCAAATGATAAACAATTTAATTATAATTAAATTATTATAAGTACTAGCTGTACCTTGCAGTTTCCCCCGCAAGTATATAGATGTTATCAATGTAAGAAATGTCATGCAATCTATCATCTTCTATTTCGGCTCCTTAGGGGTATATTTTTGAAAAAAGTAGCCTATGTTTGACTCCGTTTTTATTTATATCATAAGATAGCACACAAACAGATGGTTCTGGGAGACAAACATCGCCTATAGACGCCAAAGATGTTAATGGTGCTTTGCTATCATGTGGCGACGTCTATAAGTTACCGGCTATCTTACCCTCAAAACTGAAATACGACAGTGGCAAGCACTAAAATTATTGCGACTGGAATAGGTTAGGCGGTGGTACCAGACCCGGCCGAGACAATGCAGAACTCTACCAAATTTCGCCAAAATCGGTTCTGTAGTTTAGCCATGAAAACGTAACAGACACACAGACTTTCGCATTTATAATATTAGTATAGATAAACTAAAGGTCAATGATTTTGAAAATGTAAATAGACTTCAGTTTTCTCAATCACCGAAACCATTCATAACTAGTTTTATACTTTTTAACGTTATCTACCATCAGACATCCTTTTGAAATTAATTAAAAAAAAGTAATAAGCTAAAAATGAAAAACATTTTAATTATTCACAAGACGAGTTTGAACGACGAGGGTCATGCTAACATACTCGGCTGACGCCATTTATAAGTGGTTTTGTTTTTTTCCTGCCGTTCTACCGAGGCACACACCTGCCACTGTATTTGCGGTTGATTGGTTGAGACGAGATGCTCGAGTCAATAACATTCTGTGAGGCCACCCTTGCTCCTGTTAACCCTTATCTTGTCTTAAATATGTTATCTGGATATTTAATGTTCCCGAGTCAGATAAACACTTAAAACCAACATTATAGGGTAGATTGAGTTTACATTTACGATTTGTTTGTCACAGGGTCATTTTTTAAGCTAAGCGGAATCGGTTTTATTTTGAAATAATGTTATAATGTAGAATATTTAGGAAGAGTGAAAAATCGAAATAAGCCAGCGTTTCTATGTCGCAATGGAATATCTATATATTAAATAAATAAATAAATATTCACGGGATAAATTACACTTACTGATCTAACCCCAAAGTAAGCAAATTATTTGTTTGTGTTATGGGTGTTAGTCAACGATACTATTACATAATATAAATACTGGAATATATTTAATAAATACCCAAACCCGGAAATACAAACATTTATGCTCATCACACAAATGCTTGTCCCCGTCGGGGATTGAACCCGAGCCCCGTCGATTGCATTGTCGAGGTCGTGGACCATTGACCACTTGACCAACGGGGCGGTCAAATATTAATACATGAAGGAATAACTTTGGACCCATTTTTAAGACAATTGCGCGAACGGTGGAGCATGAAATTTGGCACAATTTAAGTTTACGCTGCGGAGGACTGCAGAAATTTAATATTTTTAAATATTATGCATTAGAAATACATTAAATTAGTAAAAATAAACATTACCCACACTACATTTATGTGACATGCACGATATATTTTTTTTTTTTATATTATAAGATAGCAAACAAGCAGATGGGTCTCCTGATGGAAAGAGTCAACCATCGCCTATAGACACCAAAGATGTTAATGGTGCGTTAATAATATACACACGAATATTATTTTCCTTCTTCCAAAGTCAGTTGTCAAACTGAAAAGAGATTTTATTGTTTAATCTTTGGTCGAATTTCGGTCTCAGGCGATCACTAGTATTTATAAACGAATCACAGATCACGATGAACATGAACTCTGCGGCGTAACTGTTATGTCACTTTTTTATTTTTTTATTTTAAAAGTCGTTAATACGTCTAAAAAATCGCCAGATACAACCAATACAACTAAAGCAATTTACAGCTAAAATACAAAATAAGAATAAAAAACTGACGATCAATCGCAATCTCTCTTTCTCTATCTCTCCCTGTCTGTTTTCGACCTCTATAGCAGGTCTTTCGTCTTGACACCCGTTTGAAAATATTGGTTGATTGTGTTTAGCGATTTTTATAAAATTTTTTGTTTGGAGCGTATCCGAGATGAGAGCGCTTCATAAATCTACATAAACCGGTTTAAATTAAAACCGTGGAACTGTACCTCACGCACAGTGCAGTCAAAAATCGAAAGCGGAGAACGTTAAAGAAATATTAGTAAAAAACCTTTATAAACCGGTTTATTGATTCAAAACCCTTATAATTTTGCTACATGAGAAAACCAATGTTTAGAGGTTAAGGTTCAGCCAAATCTTTACAAAACGCTCCTTTTGTACTTGCGCTGATGTAGATTTGAAAATTAACCGGTTAACTAGCCTTGCTCCTTAGTGTATTCATCTCATTCTTTTACAAATTATCAAAAATACACAGTTTCCATTCTACCTCGTGTGAATTCACACTCGATTTTCTTAAACAAACAAGCTTAAAACATCTTTTCCTCGACCCATAATTTAAATCCAGGTTCTACAAGTTTAATCCATAATAATATTATAAGTGCGAAAGTAACTCTGTCATTCTGTCTGTCTCTTCTGCACGCCTAAACCCCTGGACCGATTCGGATAAAATTTCGTACAAAAATAATTTGAAACTCGGGAAAGGACATTGGATAGTTTTTATCCCCGAAATTCTACAGGAAGGGGAACTATGCGGGTAAAACTGGTAACGTGTGTTACTTTTATTTAAGAAAAAATTCCACGCAGACGAAGTCGCGGGCACAGCTAGTTTTTAATAGTAATTTGATTGTATCTACCTCATAAAGAAGTTGAAAACATTTTGATGGAATCTGATTATCAAAATAAAGTAAATTGTTTATTATCTTTACTAGGTGGTAGAGTTCTGCATCGGCTCGACCGGGTCTGGTACCAACGCCTTACCTATTCCTGCCACAATAGCGTCAGTGCTATTCACTGTCATGTTCCGGTTTGGAGGGTAAGGTAGCCGGTAAACTTATGCATGTGGCATTAGACCTCGCCACCAGATAGCAATGCACCATTAACAACTTTCCATCAGAAGACCCATCTGCTTGTTTGCTATCTTATGATATAGAAGAAAAACCTATAAAAAATATAATATCTCAGGTTCTAAACTGTTCCTTAGATTTTTCTAGATAATAAAAAAACATGACAATTATACACGACTTGGGAATTAAACCGTGATCAAATGATCACATTGACCTCTATACCAGGGCTTAAAACCAGTTTAAAAATACCGGTTATTAGAGATACAGGTTTTAATAAAAGTTTTCGCTCGGTAAATATAGATAAGAGCGTTTCATAAAATTATATAAACCGGTTTAAACCAAAACCGTGGAATTGTACTTCAGTTCCACGATTAATTTTATATCACGCACAGTGCGGACAATATTAAAAGCAGCGAACATCAACGATACAATTTGAAAAAAAAAAACTTCTATAAACCGGTTTATAGACGCAAAACCCTTATAAGTTTGCTACAGAAGGAAGAAGGTATTTCTGAGGTGAAGCTAGAGCCCACAGACCACATGAATACTAATAGACACGCCATTGGGAATGAAACCTGTCGCCGCGCATATGAGTAAACGCTCCTATTTCTGTCAAAAATGTTATACATTTGTAGGTTACATTATTATATTGTGAAAAAAAATAAAGCATGTTGAACTGTTTTTTCGTACCGAATGAGATAACAAGGTTTAAAAATTACCCTTGAAATTATTTTGTTTCATTGGTAAGTAGTATAACTCTGTCTTTTTGTATGTAAATGCAAGCTACGCCAAACTAAGAAATTGTCTTGAAAGACTTATCCATTTAATCCGTGGTAGAGGCAAGCCTTTATAAAGTGCTTGCGCTAATTTAGGTTTCACAATAATCGGTAAAAAAGCCCTACTCTACATCAAAAAACAAGTATCAGTTTGATTAGTATAATGTATTATACAAAAAGCAAAATATTACGACACACACCAATATTAAAAACAATGCATATACCTACGCCCATAACATTTAAATCCCACCGTAGACATAACGGTTACTTTTGAAATATGTGCATTTCGATTGACAAACTTTGATAACATTTAGCTCCTGCCAAGTCTATGGCGAGCCATTAAACAAATGGACAGCTACACGAAGCCAATTGATTGTTATGATAAATAATATTGACTACTAGACAGCCTCCGGAACTGTCGGCCTTTTTTGTAATCCGAAATTAATATCGCCTGTTTATATTCAGTCACGTGACGACAGAGACGTTTATTTAGATCAAAATGATAGATTAGGTCTACGTGTATATTATTTAAATGGCTTTTTGATGTTCCTAAGAAATCATTAATGTTTCGAACTATTGTGGCAGAAAAAAACAAGATCTAGAAGCGACAATAATTACAAAGTCTGAAATGAGTACATAAAAATTTTACCACGTACATTTTTTAAAATCATAGGATTAGTAAAAAACGATAAATTCACAGGTGGAAAAAGAAAACTATCGCCTAGAAAGGTGAACTTTCAAGCCAAGCGTCCGCGTCAGTAGCGTAACAAAAAGTTTAATGATAATTTGCTATCTATGTGTCAGGAATTAAATGCCGTATACATAGTGTCAATGTCGTATTCTGTTGAGAATGTAAGGTAGCCAGTTAGCACGTAGCAAGTTAACTGGCTACCTTACATTCTCAACAGATTACGACATTCACGCCATTGCTAATGAAATAGTTTTAAAATATAATTATTATTTAATTACTAGACACTCACAGTGTCATGGCACATCAATTAAAAGATTGTTGCTGATCTAATTTGTTCACAGAGTTTACAAAATGACACCAGCCAAAATGATACGAAGAGCCGAATTCGACGCATTTCAAACGCATTTAATAGGTATATTTTGCATACTTAACTAGAATACCAGCATTTGTAGTTGAATATACCTTTCAATTTGACGCATTCAGTATATTTCAAACACATTAAATTTGTTTTTTTACATCATATGATAGCAAACAAGCAGATGGATCTCCTGATGGAAAGAGTCAACCATCGCATATAGACACCAAAGATGTTAATGGTGCGTTGCTATCTTGTGGCGAGGTCTAATGCCACATTCGTAAGTTTACCGGCTACCGATTCCAAAATTGCGGCAGAAATAAGTAAGGTGGTGATACCAGACCCGGACGAGACGATGCAGAACTCTATCACCTAGTAGGCACGATTGTAGTGACTCGCATAGTGAATTGGTCACCTCCTATGACCAGCCTGGAAAAACGGCAGTTGGTCTATTCTCCAAAGGAACCCAGACCAATTCGGGGGGTGGGTGGAGGGGTGTTTTGTATAGGAACGTAAATAGTAGCTTGGTGTCTGTAGATGTATATATCTTCCAATTAGACAAATTCATTGTATTTCAGACACATTCAAAGTATTTCCATATGCAGATAGTAATTCGGCGACTGATGTGGAATGTACCTATCAATTTGACTTCCAGTACATTTCAAACGCATTCATTGTATACACAACTAGATTTTCAGCGTCTGTTGTTGAACGTTTCTATCAATTTAATTCTTAACACATATTTTTTGTTATATTATAAGATGGCAAACAATCAAATGGCTCTCCTGATGGAAAAGGACAATCATCGCCTATATATACAAAATACGTTAATGTTACGTTACTACCCGGGTGACGGGATGGGGATACCACTAATTAGTTAGATAGGCAAACTGTCAGACGTGCCACTTAATGATAAGTGGTCGACGTCGCCAATGAATGTTTACCTGGAACTAGCCCAAGTAACTCATTTATGTGCCTATCCTGAGACAAAAGATGTTGAGTCTTGGTGTCAGTAATTAAACTGCCTGTTTTTCCCTTCTCTCCGAAACACAACAAAGCTGTTTCACGGAAGAAACAATTAAAATGGTGGTACCCATGCAGCTGGGGGCGCAGCACAGTGCATTTCTCCAACCAGTACACCGTTTTAATGGCTACCTTACCCTCCAAACTGTAACATGACATCGATGAGCACTGACACTATTGCACCAGAAAAAAGGCGGTCGTTCTGGACCCAGATTTGACATTCAGGAATTCTGCCACTTAACAGTCACGGTGGCAGTGGCTAACAAATCACTCGCCTTTCACGCACTGCTTGGCAGAATGTTAGACGATCTATTCTTCTAGGGGACCTGCACCAAGACGGTGTGTTATAGAATAATATATTTATTAATATAATAATTTGGGTATGCAACGAATTGAAAGATACGCTCAAATGAAAATTAGCCGTCTTTAGTTGAACTTACGAGTACAACTGTAGTTGTATACGTATATAGTTTTATTTAGCATTTTAGTGTTATGTCAAACCATATTATGTCAAACTGATTATTTGTGAAGTCCGTTTAAAACAGCTAAACTCTCTTTTAACTATTGTCTCCTCACAAGACATTTAAAATCGGGTTTTTATAAACCGATTTTATTTTTATTTTTTATTTGTAATTGTATACTCCCTGATGCAAGGCTGATCTAATGCAAGATTCCGGAGGTATAGGAAATGGGAAGTTGGTTGTTGCTTACTGCGTGAAAATTTATATAAAATTTCGTCGCCTATTTCAGGCATTTAGGGCTTATTTAATGAAAAACAAATAGTCTTTAATTGATCCTAAGCTTCTAACTATGTCCTTGTCGACTTTCATTAGAATCGATCCAGTAGTTAGCTATGCAAACGTAACAGAAACAATAATAATAATAATCTTTATTGTTCCAGTATTTGACTTATCCTAGGTTGACCGCTGACTTCTATCCTAGTTAATACTATTATATAGACGCCTATATAACAGTAATAAAATACTAAGTAAGTAAGTAATTAAGTAATTTCTTACAGGAAAAGTAATACACTTTTTCACTTCATAGTGGCTGTGTTTGTGTGTGGCATGTTCAATGGTGTTTGTGTATATGTGTATACGGGTGTGTTTGTGTATCTGTCTATGTGCCTAAGAGTGTGCGTGTGTGTGAATGTACAAAACTTTGCATTTATATTAATATCTGGTTGACCGAGCTTTGCTCGGTTTTTCACATACCCATATCTTTGGAACCAAGCTTTTCTTGGACCTGGAACCTTGATAAATCGATTCCTTGACCCAAAAAACCCCTAAATAAACAATTGATTTTGTTAGTCTAACCTCAAAGCAAACACTCATTGACTTCGTGTTACTTAACAACGCCATCTGCTGGAATAACTTACAATCCAAAAAATAGTATTATTATTCGCCAATAGATGTCACGAAGAGTCGTATTTTTCAGTTTTAATTGGGAATAATTTTAACACGAATAAAATGACATTTTCTAAAAATGATTCCTAGCTAGATCGATTTATCGCCCCCGAAACCCCCTATATACTAAATTTCATGAAATATATATATATATATATATATATATATATATATATATATATATATATATATATATATATATATATATATATATATATAAATTGCTCGTTTAAAGGTATTAGATTAGTATGTATGGATAACGCAACACAGAATCCAAGATTCACATTGTTTTTCATTAAAACGGGGCAATCGGTTATTAGGATCTGTTGATAAATGATCACCAACTCTAGACACCTGCAACATAAAAGGTTTTACTACACTTATGTGGAAAATAGTATATTACAACAGATATTTTTATCTTTTCACGCTTGACCAATTGAACGTATAAAATTATATTAACTGACTACTTGGACTTCACCGGCTGACTTGAAGATAAACAGATAGGAAATATCATTTCGTCAAAGTAAAATGGGATACACACACTTCAAGTGCCTGCGTCAATCAATTGATGATAAAATCAGGCATTGGCAGTCGTACGCCGTGGAAGTTGTATTTTTAATAGTAGCAATTAACAACGGACATTTTATTGTTAAGACCAGAACAATTTATAATGTGGCTTATAAGAAGCTCTTCTATATTTACTTACTGGACGTTTTGGAAACATTAGAATAGTGTACAAGAAAGAAGGTTTCTGATCCTACTAGTTCCTTGTTAGAAAAAAATGTCGATTCATTTTCTCATGATATATGTCTATAGATGTTATCATGAATATTGTCTTGACGTGTATGTCTTAATTTATTACTTGACTAGCAGCTGTGCCCGCAACTTCATCCACGTGGTTTTTTTAATTATTTTTTTTATATTAAGATAGCAAATAAGCAGATCGGTCTCTTGATGGAAAAGTCAACCATCGCCTATAGACACCAAAGATGTTAATGGTGCGTTGCTATCTTGTGGCGAGGTCTAATGCCACATGCATAAGTTTACCGGCTACCTTACCCTCCAAACCGGAACACGACAGTGACCAGCACGGACGCTATTGCGGCAGGAATAGGTAAGGCGGTGGTCCCAGACCCGGTCGAGCCGATTCAGAAGTCTACCACCTAGTAGTCACGATGGTAGTGACGCAAATATCCACTCAATCGCCTTTTACGACCTGCCTGACAGAACGGCAGTTGGCCTATTCTTCAAAGGAGACCGGGATCAACACGAGGAAAATAAAAGTAGCCTATGTTACTTCTTATTATATCAGCTATCTGCCAGTAAAAGTTCCGTCAAAATCGGCCCAGCCATTCCAAAAATTAGCCGGAATAAACAGACAGACAGACAGACTAACAAAAAATTGAAAAAATATTATTTTGGTATATGTACCGTGTATACATCCATATGCATTTAGTAAAAAGCGGTTATCTTAATATTACAAACAGACACTCCAATTTTATTTATTTGTATAGATAAATAAAGATAATAATTAAATATTACATATTTATTCGTAAAATGTTAAATAAATTAAAATTGGCAATGTTAAAAAACTTTACAATATTTTAAAAGAAAACCATCACCTACATAGGTATGTGTTCAACATCAAAGGTGTTACTGATTATTGTTATTCTTATAATTAGGATTAGCCCTAATTCACTGGTTATTTTAATTTCTAGACTTTACATTGAAAAACAGTAGTGTGAATTATTTCTAAACTATATTATAGACTATATCTAATACTGCTAATACAGCAGCAAAGAAGCTTTATATTACGGCCGTAGCGGAATCTCTCGGGAACACGTCAACGAGAGCCGGAACAAACTTGTGTCAGAAATCGAAGAACAACTTTCCGTAGCTTCGGAATGGGGTCGATTAAATCTGGTTCAGTTTAACCCAAATAAGACACAAGTCTGCGCGTTTACCACTAAAAAATCACCCTTCGTAGTATCTCCTTATCTCTATATCTCCTAGTTTTGAATATATTTCCCTGAAAACCTTAGCAAAGGAGTAAACATACCATTGACGTAAAGTTCCGCGGTCACTTGGAAGGCACGGGTTAATTAGCCTCTAAAAAGCTTGGTGTTCTTAGCAGCCAGACAGTACTTCACATGGCAGTAGGGCAGTAGTGTAATAGTAGTAGTGAGCAGTAGATCCCTTGCCTACTGCTTTAAGAGACAAATCCGACCTCATATAAAGTACTACTCACATTTGTGGGCAGAGGTTCTTCATTACCAGATCCTTCCTTTTAATCGCATTCATCGTAGTGTGATGACAGAACTGTTTAAAATCGGATTAATTATTTGGCGTGACGCAGATATGTGACATCACTCTGCATATTTTGTTGGGTCTATCGTGAGAAATGTTTGAGGAACTGTTTTAATTAATTCCTGCCGCCAAATTTCACTATCGGACATCGTGACCAAATTCAAAGTTTCATCTTTACCATCTCGATGTCTGGAAATCACAACTGTGTGATTTTTGAGGAGGATTTTCCCTGCACTCCTTCTATGTAAAACCAGTTATCGGCAGAAATTTTTCCAAGTGGATACGACATAGGGACCTTTAATAAAAGATCTACTAACTCTTTCTTACAAGGCCCGCATCGCATCTGCAAGAACCCTGGAAGTGTAATTGTCTATCGGTGGTGGTAATCATTTAATATCAGGTGAGCCTCCTGTCCGTTTGCCCCCTTTTCTATTTAAAAAATTATAAGTTTTTTAAATACATTGAGAACTAGCTTAAAAGTTATTTATGCAATCTGGGTATTCCATTTAGATATATATACCATCATTGCTTCTTAACTTAAAGTTTTAGACATACTATCTCGATATGTTGCAGTCCACAGAAGTAGTCTCGAAGCATTTGTTTGAACTTATTTACAGAACAATCGCAGACAGTGGTACTTACTTAAATAATAATCTCATTATAGGAACCCTTAAAAAAGGGCCTACTTATTTTCCAAAAGCCCAAAATTTACTTATAAAATATATGTCAATGCAAGTCTCTCACATTATAAAAAAAATATTAGGTACTTCTATTGCAAAATAAAATGAAATAGAATGAAATAAAGTTAAGTGAAATAAAGCGAAACGCAGTGAAGTGGAGTGAAATTAATTGAATTTATTTATTTATTTTTATAGGTCTCCTGGTGGAGAGAGTCAACCATCGCTTATAGACACCAAAGATGTTAATAGTGCGTTGCTATCTTGTGGCGAGGTGTAATGCCACACGCATAAGTTTACCGGCTACCTTACCCTCCAAACCGGAACCGGAATCGGTCGCCTTTTGCGACCTTCCTGGCAGAACGGCACTTGGCCCATTTTTCAAAGGAGCCCGGGACCAACACGGGGAAAAATGAAATTAATTCCTAAGGATAAGGTTACTTTAGAAGAAAAAATTGTGTAGTAGGTACCTATCACGCATCTTACCTACATACATAACTGCAAGCAATACAAATCTTCTAGCTAATCCGGCTTCTAGCAAACTTTGTTCTGCTATATAAATTATTAAGAGGGAACAGGAGGGTGAAAATTTGCGTTTATGGGTAATTATGATGCCAAATAAAAAATATACAAAACAAATCGTAAAAAAGTTGAAAACAAATTTTAGATAGGGATACCCTAATCACCATATAATATCAAATATACTTTACAATAATATCCAAAAAAATATTCAAAAAAAGTCATAAAATTCTGTAGAGCCATTACAGGGAAGTGGGACCAACCACAAACACTGTAACACAAGATTTTTATACATATATTTTTATACAGTTAAACAGTTGCATAGAAATATTATACAGTTAAACAATATTATTACATTTTTAAACATTTAGGTACGTAAAATTTAAACAATTTATCCGGGGTTCCTTTAATCAACGATCCCTCATTCGTAACAGTAATCATTAGCAACCAATTAAATAATAACGAGGAGTCCCCCAAGTTGTTTGGACTTTTAGTAATTTGGCGTTTATAGGAACTGTTCTACCTTACATCTCGTAGAAAATGTTACTACTCGAGTCGTGTTAAAACGACGAGATATTAAAACGAATCGTTTTACAAATATAAGAACCGGACATAAAAGACACATATAATATTCCCTGGAATCCTTGGGATACATATTTTTGTAATATAACTTTTTTTGAAATATATGATTTTTTATCTCTTATCAACCAAATAAATTTACTCTACAAATACAATACCGAACGCAAACACTAAACGTTCTAATGTCAATACCATTTCCAAAGATCAACTTCATTGTTTACAGTCAAAGAAATCAATAAATCATGTCAACTCGCTAGCACGTCGATATTGTTTTCAAACATGTACCATTGTCATTTGCAAAGCATGATAAGATAAATTATGATATGTTTTATATCGTACATTATTTGTGAGAAATTATGTCTTAGAGATAAAGTAGGTTTTTGTATTGTTTTTATTATGGTGTTAACATAATATGCGTAATGTAATTCATAGAAATCGTCAAACTACAAAATCTTCATTAAAATTAATTAGAAATCTTAAAATTACGACACAGGTATTAAACATACTTTCAAATCCTTTTCTACAATAAGTTGAATACATATTTCTATACTTAATAAAATTTATACACCGCATGAACGGACTAATAAATCAGATGAATAAAATGAAATAAAAATATTTATTTGCGAGAATATGGGTGTTACAAGTTATTAAAAATTATTAACATATTCTACCATAATATTATGGTGTGCAAATATTTGAAAATTATCATGACATAGTATTATAATATCACATTTCAAACTTTTGTGTCGATTATTTTAGAATTGCTACCGAATCGGAACGCGGCCACACTTTGAGGAGATCCGGCGGAAGAAACTCAGTGGCCTTGTACTATTTCTCCAATTTTATGTACATTAACAAGTGTGTATACTATCATATAATACAATACAATACAATACAATACAATACAATACAATACAATACAATACAATACAATACAATACAATACAATACAATACAATACAATACAATACAATACAATACAATACAATACAATACAATACAATACAGTACAGTACAATACAATACAATATAATAACTCTTTATTGTGCACCAAAAATAAATGACAAAATATACAACACACATGATATTTCTACACATATTAGATACACAAAGGCGGTTTTATCACTAAGAAAGCGATCACTTCCAGAAAACATTAAGAATAAGATAATAATATATTCTAAAAGTGGTGCTAACCACGAGTACATTTATAGTTTTTGCTTCTAAAGGAAATAAAAACAACGTTCTAATAATATAAAATAAAAAAAATATAAAAAAAAAAAACAAATAAATTACTGGTAATACGTAAATTACATAACAGAAATTTAGGGAGAAAATACAATTAGGTGTATAGAAAGTGACGTTTAATCATATTCTTGAAAATTTTTAGACTCGGCGCTTTCCTAATATCCTCAGGAAGAGAATTCCAGAGTGTCACAGCTTGAAAAGTGAATGAACGGCTGTAATAATTAGTACTTTGAATTGACATTAAAAGAGAACGATTGTCAGCCGATCTCAGATATTTGTCTTAGTTGATACAGAAAGTGAATCTTTCCTTCAAATATACAGGAGAATTTGGATCATAAAGAATGGAGTAAAGTTGGGAGAGAATATGTGTATTCCGATGAAGATGAATTGGTAAACATTTGAGCTTGATGCGAAATTCGGAAACGTGATCATATTTGCGCAGACCAAATATGAATCGTATACATAGATTTTGAAGTTGCTCAAGTTTATTAATCTGTTCCAAGGAGAGATTTACAAAACTAGTGTCCGCGGAATCAGCCAACATAATCTTGGTAGAAATAGGAAGCAAATACCTGAGACGCTTTAGAGAACTCCAACTACAAATTTTTTTTTACTAATCTCTTGAATCTGCTTGGTCCAAGAAAGATTATTATCTATATAAACACCCCGATTTTTAACATGATCACTATAAGGAATACTGACACCACTAAGTTTAACTGCTGGTAAATTATTCCAGTCAATCTTCTTTACTAGCCCTGGGCTGCCAATTATAATAATAGCCTGAGTTTTAATTGGATTCAGTTTGAGGCCAAATGATTTGCACTATACGTCAACATTGGCTAAGTCATTATTTATTGAATGGATCGCATTTGGCAGTTCAGAAAGCGTGGCTTGTGAATAGATTTGTAAATCATCAGCATAAAAATGGTACGAAGTGGACAGTATGACAGTTATAAAATTAATAAAAATTGCAAACAAAAGTGGTGACAAAACACCACTTTGCGGCACACCAACCAATGAATCTGACCAAGCCAACGCAAACGCTGCTGTTTGAACGTACTGTCGAAGCCCCTGAAGGTAACTACTAAGCCAGTCCAAAGCGATTGGTGATATATTATTAGACTTCAGGAGACCCAACAGCACGTCATGGTCTACAGTATTAAAAGCATTGCTAAAGTCCAGCATTGTTAATACAAACCCATACCAAACCAAACCAAAACGAACGTCGTCCATGATATCATGTAGGTATGTTACATAAATTTAATGCGTGTAATATTTATTTTTATTAATATGATGTATTTCTAATGCATACTATTTAAAAATATTAGGATTTTGAAGTCCTCCACAATGTTAAACCAATAAATAGTAAACTACTCCACAGTTCGCGTACTCCACAGTCCATACCAAAACGAACGTCGTCCATGATATCATGTAGGTATGTTACATAAATTTAATGCGTGTAATATTTATTTTTATTAATATGATGTATTTCTAATGCATACTATTTAAAAATATTAGGATTTTGAAGTCCTCCACAATGTTAAACCAATAAATAGTAAACTACTCCACAGTTCGCGGAATTATTTTAAAAAAGGGTAGAGAGATTTTCCTTTACGTATTAATATATAGAATGAAATTATTATCTACTTATCTCAATATGACAGCTAAGTTGATTTCGAAAAGGAACATAGCAGAGTAGATGAGAGCGTAAAAAAATGCATGTGGTGTCTGGCGAATCTTGTTTATTATATCAAATAGAGAGAGAAGTTACGGTTAAAGAAGATTTTCAATGTATAAATAAGTAAGGAATGCTCAGACCAACTTTGTTATTACAAGGCAAATGAATTTGTTGAAAGATAGGCATATAAATGATTTTCAAAAAATTAAACGCACAATTCCAGGAATCTATGTACCAGAGGCTTCATGCTGATAGAATATAATAGAATAGAATAAGCTTTTATATAAAATAAGTATTTCATGATACACTTTTTGAATGTCAATGTTAAAAGAACATGTAGTACAAATATACTTAAAAGCTTTGTTAAATAGTATCTGCAACAAAACAATTTTAAATGAATATGAGCGTACATTGCACACTTAATACAACATGAAAAATATCGAAAGAAAATACAAATCTTACAAATATTATTACTATAAAATGTCAAATACAAGGTCAATTATAATCTCAAAAAAAATGAAGATATGTCAAAGATTTATAATTCTGCTAAAATTCTAAAATAAAAGAAATGTCAAAATGTAATATATTAATATAAAATATACAATCAAAATATAGTAATATTAAACAATGATTTATGTTGACTAAATATTAGTATCGTTAAAATATTCGCTTATATCATAAAACGCTTTTTTGCAAAAAACGTTATTAATATGAACTATAATGATATTATAGCCACTAAACATTAAATTAGTCGCAGTCAATTATTGTCCTAGCGAGGAATCAAATCTTTAAAAGTGTCGTTTTTGTATTGAAAGATTATTATATTAAATGAGCGTCCATGAATTACGTGAGATCTTTAGGGATGTGGCTCATCAAATCTCACGTGAGGAGAGGGTTGATTTTGCAAATTATTATATATATTAAAACGCCAAGGTTAAGATGTTTGCCTCCCTTTTTAGAAGAAGCCTCACAATTACTCCAAATAAATTTTATATCACTTTATAGATATTTAGCTTTATCGGCATCAACAACTATAAAAATTATAACTGCTTTTGTTTTTATAAATTATTAAAATTAAAATTATATACATATATTAGACATGATAAAGCAATGCAGCTGCCATCTGACAGCTTTAATTTTGAAACAACGTCAACATGATTGACGGTCGCTAATTTTTTGTTCACTTTCAAATCAACTTATAATTTATATTTATAAGTATTTAATAAAATTACTTAGTGCGAATTATTCGCACGAGTATTGCTAGTATCACGTTATTTTATTCGCAACAGAAAGTATTGCAACAAAAATTTTTTTTTCATTTAATACTTTATGTTGCGAATAAAATTACGTTTTTTTTGTAGGAAATTGTTTTCTTTATCGTTTATAAACAAAAATTCGCTTTTAGAAAAACCTCACATAAAATTAAGGGGAAAAGAGGAAAAAGGAGAGTAGATGAAAGTGGAGTAGAAAAATGCCAAAATCACTTAATAAAATTTATAGACGACTCCTAATTATAGAGCAATATTTAATATAAATAATAATAATAATCGATCTAACCCAAAACAAATTAAACAAATTATTTGCTTGTGTTATGGGTGTTAGTCAACGATACTAATACATATAAATACATATATAAATACTGTAACATACATAATGAACAGCCAAACCCAGAAATACAAACATCTATGCTCATCACACAAATGTTTGTCCCTGTCGGGAATCAAACCCGAGTCCCATCGATTATATGTATGTATGCTATGTATGTATTTATAATAATGTAATATTATATATACATACATAGCATTATATATACTCACACACACACATACATATACACACATATTATTTCATACCTATGTATAAACATAGGTATGAAATAATATATTTAAGAACCGATTAAAATTAAATTAATTCATGAGACAGTTTTCAAATGAATATCCATAAAAACAATGATTAATTATTATGAGTCGGTCGCCTAACTCCATGGACGTTGCATTATTTTAGTAAAAGTTGCAAGTCGTTTTCTTAATTAGCGCAAGAATCCGACCACCCGCCATCTTAAAAGACGGAAAAGAAAAATGTGACGGTAAAAACCAATTTGATAGTTTTTTCTCTGAACTTTTAACTTTGATTTAAAATGGACTGAAATGTAAAAGCTCTCAACAAGGAATACATTTTTAAACACATTCTCGTTTCTCATCTTGTCATTTTCATTATCGTGACAAGTCATAACTTTTTGTACAAAAATCCTTCCTGTTCTTTTTAATGCTCTTTATTGCGAACCAAAGTTAAGAAAAGAATAATGTCAGTATAACGTACAATTTTGTATTGTGTGTATGTTTAGGGGTAAACTAAGGTTAAGATATATATATAATACAGGCGATATTAAGGATTGTATATTTAATAATACATACACAAACAAAAATTTGTACCCTATTTAAGACTATTGTACATGTGGTGGAGTGTGAGATTTACTACAGTTACCAAATGACAAATTTGTTTAATACATTTGATCCTTACAAATTATATAAATCCATAAAAACAAGTCAATTTTGTTTTATATTCGACACAACATGTTAATTCATCTAACCCGCCATTGGTGACGTATATGTCTGAGAGACCAGGTGATTCGATAGATTCGAATAAATTTTTCTCCCGCCGTCGATTCGAGTCGCGATTTCGAATAACTGTCTCATTTTAAGTCCCACGCCGTTGGTACCACTCATGAATTTGCCACGGATGCACGTTCACGAGTATCAGCACCAACCAGGTCCGTAAGACCAGCGTCACCATACATGTAAGTTGAATATTTATAATATTTTCATATAGTAAAATACATGTAATAATTTTTGTTACAAGGATATTTATTTTATAAGATTTTGCAATGTCCTAAGATTAACAAAGGCTGACGTAATCACAAAAATAAAATATTTTTACTTATTTCAAATTTTTTATAAACATATGAATAAATAAAATATTTTTAGTGTCGTGAGTTTAATTTTTTAATAAGTAATAAACAACCTGTGATCAACTGAATTTTTGTGTTTTATTTTCATAAACGTGTTTATAATTAAACCTAAACTAACTAAAATTAGGATAACTAGCAAATGGTTGGCAAAATCTTAGGTTGAAAACCCTGGTCTGTGAGACCGGCGTCACCAATGTTGTAACTGAAATTGACGTCACCAATGGCGGGTTAAAAGCTATTGCCTCGATAACTCCGCATCTAATAAATACGGTAGTTTATGTGTGGGCGTTTCTATCATAATTTGTGTCATAACGGTTATAACAGTTCCGTAATAACTGAGAATCAGTTTAATACCAGAAGCCGGAACTTTAATTACTTGTCATATGTTGTTTTTAAAAAATTAAACCTGTAAATTAATCCATTTAAAGAAACTCCATAAATGATCAGTGTCCCCTTATCTATTAGCATTTTTTATATAATTAGAAAGCAAACAAGCTGATGGCGCCCCTGATCATCAAAGATGTTAATGGTACGTTGCTATCTGTGTAACGCGATGGCAATAACAAGGACACGATAGGAGGACACAAAGAAAGCCATAGCTGACGCCAACTTGAAAAGAAAAGTAGGTACTTGTGAAGCATTGTCCTGACAAGGAGACGATGACTGATTATGCTGCAGGCGTATCTTATCACTACAAAGTGACACGTACTCTGATCACCGATACAGTGATAACCACCTTCTTGCGCCGCAATACAAAGTAATTTGCTAGACTAAGCAAGGCCAGTTAGGCTGCTACCAAAATATTATAAGATGGCAAACAAGCAGAAGGCTCTCTTGATGGAAAGATATAAACCATCGCCTATAAACACCAAAGATGATAAAGGTTAGTTACTATCCACGTGGCGAGGTGTTAATTTCGCATGCATAAGTTTACCGGCTACCTTTTTCCAAACCGGAACATGACTGTGACAAGCATTAACTCTATTACGGTAGGAATAGGTGGTGGTATCATAAACCGGGGCCATACGTTGTAGAACTCCAACCATTCGTGATCTCGACAATATTAACTCCTATCGCCATCATACATGATTGTGTAGACCACGAGGCAGTCAAATATGTATTATAAATTTTAATATACTAACGATCACCTGTGGCTGAAATTCGACCATCGACTTAACAATAAAATCTCTTTTAAGTTTGACGACTAGCTTTAACCGTAAAGAAAATATTAAGTATACATGTATGTATAATATCATGTATGTCGCATGAATATAGTTTGTGTAATATTTATTTTTATGAATTTAATATAAAAATGTTAAGTTTCTGCCTTTGAGTATATAAACCTCTAGAGGTACTATTCCTAAGCAACTGACAATTAAAAACGTCCTCAAAAAAATCCGCTTGTGTGAAACTTCAACGAATGTCACTCGTTGAGAGTGACAAAATAATCCAATTTTTCATAATATATGATTGTACCTGTAGAATAAAAATAGCCCATGAAACGTGTTCTTGCTACTATTATAAGATTTTTCAAAATTGCGACAAATCTTTGTCATTTTAAACCGGTTATTGTATAGTTTTCCTTCAGCTCGTTCTCCTATTATTGTTAAAACTAACAATACCCGTGCGAATAATTCGCACTAAGTAATTTTATTAAATACTTCTTAGTTGATTTGAAATTGAACAAAAAAACTACCGACCGGCAATCATGTTGACGTTGTTTCAAAATTAAAGCTGTCAGATGGCAGCATTGATGTATTATGTCTTAATATATGTATATAATTTTAATTTTAATAATTAATAAAAACAAAAGCAATAATATTTTTTTTAGTTGTTGATGCAGGTAGAGCAAGCAATTATCTATAAAACGATATAGAATTTATTTAGAGTAATTGTGAGGTTTTCTCTAAAAAGGGAGGCAAACATCTTATCCTTAACGTATTAATATATATCTCCTATTATTGTTAAAATGACACTATCTGACATGTCACCCAAGTCTAGCAAAAGTAGACTTTTAATGGGGACGATTCATATCGCCCAATTTTATCAATCTGGACGTTTAATATATATATGATTTCTGTAGTCCCCCGCAATATAAAATTTAACTGTGCCAAATTTCATGCCCCACCATTCACACCGTTCACGATATATAAGTACCTAAATGTAACTTTAATAATATTTTATATGTATAACGTTTGTAATATATTTTGAAATTTGTCACTTACCCCTTACATATCTCTTCGGAGGCACCGCATACCTACTCTCTATTGGCCTGGAAGTTAACTGGTGAAAAATATGTTCGCCTTTTGTGAAATATTATTTCTAATGTGCTCAATAAAGCTAAATAAATAGATGATTATTTTAAACTCAAACACTTGTACTGTTTCACAATTGACAAACTATATATTTGTTTTTAAGTGAAATAGTTTTTAAGTTAAATACACAACATATTATTTATTAAAAAATTTGAGTTTTTAGCCCTAATGATGCAGTAAAATGTGAAACTGCTTGGTTATTTCATTTTAAAACAAATAATATATGGTTAGTGAACAAACTGTATCTACAAGTGTTTAAATTTAAAATTATCATAATAACAGAGATTCATCAAGCGCCAACGACGAATAGAAGAACGATGAATTTATAGTTCATACTAATATTATAAATACGAAAGTAACTCTGTCTGTCTGTCTCTTCATCACGCCTAAACCACCGAACCGATTTAGATGAAATTTCGTACAAAGATAATTTGAGACCCGAGAAAGGACAAGAGTTGTTTTTATCCCGGAAATCTCACGGGAATGGGAATTATACGGGTAAAACTCGGGGACGTTTATTTTAGAAATTTTACCACGCAGTCGAAGTCGCGGGTGCAGCTAATTATAAAAAAAAGTATCTTCATGCCCGTGTTCCCAAAGGGGTAAGCGGAGGTACATTAGCCGAAGATACTCGGTCCCAAAATGTAATAGGTGGCAATCCTATCGCCAACCGGGCTTTTTCCAATTCCGGGCAACATTGTTTTTATTAGAAAACGGAAAAAAACACATTGTAAAAGCCCGACCCGGGAATCAAACCCGGACCTCATGTGGTCAACGCCAACACCGGACCACTAGACCACAGAGGCGATATTTATAAATAAATAAAAATTAAATAATCTTCAGCCTAATTAATGTACCTAAGTTTCTTAGTATTAACGCACCCTTTTAGGTACAGCTTACATGAAAATAATAAAATGGTTATATCAGAAATAATTACCACAATCCATATTTATTTTGCTAGGCGCTTCGTACTAGGTAGGATTTTCGTCCGAGAATAGCCACAAGCGTTTACACATGGACGAACTTTTTACGGTGTGCGTTGAGATCAAACGATTATCCCGCTACCATTGCTTAGGTTAGCGTAATGGCGCGTTTCCTTGTCATTTTATAGACATCCATTCATTACGGGACTAATAGACCAATAATATACGAGAAAACATAAAGACAATTTTTCACAACGTTTTTGTATTAAGAACTCTATATTCTATTTTTACAAAATTACGTAAACTAATTCTCATATCTTGGAATATTGATATTCTAACAAAAAAAAAAATAACTTTAAAAAACGACTACCTATTTCTGTGGTTTTACATAGACCTAAAAAAATTTATTTATTTGTTTGTAAAAAAGGGGGTATGATTAAGTACCAAAGGCCCAAAAAAGGCTCCCATAAGATATACAGTGTGTAAAGAAAACCCTGTCCGACCCGAAAGAGGCATATAGGTTGGTTAAAGGCATTACTGAATAAAATATTAAAATGGCTTTATTTCAAGAAATAAAAAAGATATCGCTTTTTAATATTCGTATTTTTACTTATATTTCCCTAGAGTTAAGCAAATATTTTAAAAATGACAACACCTTGTCGCTGTTTGTTTCATTGTTTCGCTTTGGCGGCTTTCGCACAAACACCAGGTGAAGGCGCGCTATATGTTTTTCGGCCTTTTAAAAGAGTTTTAAAACGCGCTGCGTGTCCTTTAATAGCATCCGACTTGCGCGGCATACTTTGATTATAGAATTTACTTATTTGTAGGTGTTGTCATACTTAATGTATAAAAATACCATTTAAGATTACATTTTTTTATTGAGAAAACTTATTAATTAATATCCATAAAATAATTACACATATGTAACCGTATTACGATACCAAATAACACATTTAATTATCCGACAGGGTTTTTTTTACACACCGTATATAAACTTAAGTATGAAGTAATAATACGTACATGTACGACGTTGTTTTTTATCTCGACAAAATGCATCGTTTAGTTGAAAATACTTAAATTAATCTAAAAAAATACCTGTGTAAAAATACGCTTCAAATGTACTTTTCTCGTTTTCAAGAGTCAAATTCTTTATGAATCATATTTCCTTTCAATACGTTATTAAAAATCCGAGAAGCCTTTAGGAAACAAAAAAGGTTTCGAAGTTTTAATAAGCAAAAAAAGGGTTTGATCGAACAATAAGAATCGTGGCACGAGTCAATTCAACCGTTACATTTCGTTTTATTACATAGAAAGAAGATTTAGTATTTCGTCACAAAGATTTCCTCTAGTCAATCAATATCCATCCTTATTTGAGTTAACTCGTAGATTCAGAAAAGAAATTGTATTTTTGTATTAAAAAAAATATAATGAGAAAGGAAATTGAAATTTGGTACACTGTAATAAAAGTTATTTTAGTTACATCATGAGGAAATAGGAACTTGGCCCTTGATTTTAGGGAGACATGCACAAAATGCACCCGCAAGCTGTCACGCGCCGAGTTTGTCGGTTCGTTGAATCTCGGTAGCAACGATAAAAGATAGAAAGTAAAAAGGCATTTTGTTCTGATGTGTTTTTTTACACTAGCTTTTACTCACGACTTTACATTCTTTAAATGAATGTATGAATGAAAACAGTTAATTGCACACCATCTATTTATTCAATGTTATGTATACCTAGTGATCAGTACAATCGACGTAATCGATCATATAGCAAAGAATTTCGCCACGTCGAGCCTGTTGACACTAGCTCAGTGGGAGAGCGTCCCAGCTTTAGGAAGACGGTCGCAGGTTCAATCCCTGCGTGTCGATATTGTTTTTAAAGTTTTCTAGGTACTAGAAGGTTTTTTTTTGATATGCCTCAATTACTGCTGGCCTTAACGGCCTTCACAGCTTCACCGGTCGCGGGGACGAAAAGAGTGCTCAGTGGGAGTTTAAAAGTGTGGGACTGTCCTCGGCTTAGGGTGGGGTCACGATTTGCGATAAGAGGCTTAGTGCCATCGTTTTGTCAGTCGGCTGATCCTTGCCCTTAGGCTCGGTTCGCCGATGGGCGAAATAGGGAACAATGACCTTAATTAATAGTAATTTTTCAGATTGGACCGAGGTTGCTGGTCTGGTTAGCCTCAGATACTTTATTTAGACTTGTTAAGATACAGAATTTCTAAATAGAACGTTTTTGCTTGATCCGATTATCAAACCCAAGATAGGTTTGGACTCATTATTACAGCTGATCAACCTATTAACTATGCGACTGACGATGATATTTTGGTAGACACCACGAATACACATACCGCCAGTGTATGACGATGTATGAAAACAACGAGATCCTTGATGTTTTTCATATCACAAGATAGCAAACAAGCAGATAGCTCTCTTAATGGAAAGAAACAACAATCGCCTATAGAAAAATACGATGTTAATGGTGCGTTGCAAGATTGTTTTGCCACTTGCATTTAGCGGCTACTAAACTCCAAGCCCGAACCTAACATTTGCAGGCACTAACGCTATTGCGATAGGAATAGGTAAGTAACCTCTTTGTAACTTATTTTTTTTCCTCCAAATGGTTACCATTACTTTCTGAGCAAATATTTTCAAACCTTTTATCAAAACAACGACACTACATGCACCCAGACCGATAGTATAGAAATAAAATGATAATCATAGTTAATATAAATGCGAAGGAGGACACAAAGAAAGCCATAGCTGACGCCAACTTGAAAAGAAAAGTAGGTACTTGTGAAGCATTGTCCTGACAAGGAGACGATGACTGATGATGTTGCAGGCGTATCTTATCACTACAGCGTAACATTTACTCTGATCACCGATAACCACCTTCTACTGCCATAATACAAAGTCATTTGCCCGACTAAGCGGGGCTGGTTAGGCTGCCACTGATATAACAAACTGCTCATGAAAAAACCTTGTTATTTTGAAATCACAAACAGACCCTTGATTTTATTTATACAAATATAAAGACTACAGACACTTTATTGATTTTCAAATATGATTCGTAACTTTTTGAAGTTTATCACACAATACGAAGTTTTAACTAACTAACTTTACAAACAAAATTGTATAGCGGAAAGGCAGGACAGTTTCACTCCCAATCGAGATGAAATTTGCATTCGCATGCCGAAGTAACCGTGCACTGGTCCGATTTAAAGTGCATTTCAACTAGTAGTTGAACCGGTAACGAGTTTCTAAGTATTTTACACATTGGATTTATTTTCGAAATGTGCAAATGTTGTATGTCTTAGTGAATATAATCAGATTTTTTCCCCTGTTGGTCCAGACCATCTCAGAAGAAAAGACCATCAAGCTTCATGTCAAGTTCGTAAAGGGCCAACGATTGACCGACTATGTCACATCGTCAATCAGCTAACTTAATATACCTCGACTTCGTTGTCGTGAATACTAAGTGGTGGTTCCACAATCTTTCCGGCGTTTGATAACACCGTCTTACATAAGAATACGTAAGATGGTGGCAGTGGCCGCAATAGCGTCAGTGCTTATCACTATCGTATTACGGTTTGGAGAGTAAGGTATCCGATTGTTGTTTGTCAGTTTTCATCAAATGGGCTATCTACTTGTTTGTCATCCCATATTATAGAATAAAAAAATATAAATATGTATGAACAACTTTTTGCCTAGTCTTGGTCCGGCCCCTTTGAAGAATAGACCATCTGCCTTTCTGCCAGACAGTCTATAAAAGGTTAACGATTGACTATAATAATATACTAGGTGGTAATAGTTTTGAAACATCTCGATCGGGTATTTGGTGCCACCGCCTTGTCTATTCCTACTAAAATAGCTTCAGTGCTCGTTATTGTCGTGTTCCAATTTAGAGAGTAAGGTAGCCGGTAAACTTTTGCATGTTGCATTACTATCCCGCCACTCGGATGTTTGGATGAATGGATGTTTGTTACTCAATCACGCAAAAACTCCTGAATGGATATGGATAAAACTTGGCATTAGATAAGATAGGCTTTTTTATTTTGGAAAAATTTGTTGTTTGGATTCACAGAAAACTTTTATAATACAGCGGGCTGCATGCTGCAGCTAATAATTTATATAACAGAACGTTTACGTGTTAGTTAGTGATACCATACCTACAGTTACAGACAGCCCTATATGCAGTACCTCTATGAAGACTGAAGAAACGGCCGCCCACGTGATTATCGAGTACGAGGGCGTGGCAAACTAGGTACCGGGTCAAGTACCTCGGTTCCTCGAGGTCAGTCCCTGAAGCTTTCTCCCATACCAAAGGGTTGCTGGGCTTTCTGGAGGAGTTGGGTTGGCAAGAATAGGCCATCCCATAATTCATACGCAAAACGGCGCGAAATCGTTGAGTTGCGGAGACCCGCTCACGTTAAAAAAGAAGAAGATACTATATCTACTAAATTATCTATAGCTTTGGACTATCATTTTGAGATGAAAACAAGTGGAAATTCGTATAGAAAAAATTTTTAAGTTTTTTTTCCTTAATTTTGTATAATTTGATTTATTGTAATACTCTACAGAGCTTTTTATAAAAAGATAATAAAGTTTAAGGGAATACACAAAATAAGCAATGTATCGTGCACCACATGCCGCGCAAAGTAAACGGCTGCTTCGATAGTACCGCAAGCGCGATGAATCGAAGCAACGTACGCTTTTACATTACGTGGTGTGAAAATAAGAAAAAATCATAAAATGCAAATTTTGCATTTCCCACAAAAAGGGGGCCAGTCATCATGACTAGAACATAAAAATGGCATGTTTTCGTAAATGGCATTTTTCAGAACATAAAAATGGCATTTTTCGGTAGATCGTCTTTTACGCGCTGTGTCTTGTTTCTCGTCGGTCGGAAGTCGGAACTTGTTGAAACTCCATTTGTAATATATATAAAGATAACATAATAATGTTAAAATGCACTGTATATATCGCCAACCAGTTTCACTTTCTACGCATCAGGGCTTTAGGGCAAGGCAAAAGTATTATAGCCCGCGAGATGAGATTAGCGATGTAAACTATATAAAAAGTTTTTTGGAAGTCTATTTCAACTTAATCATAATTTAAAGGTTAACAAAGGCGTTAGCATATTTAATATAATTTTTTATCTCCGTAAAATATTGTAGTAACTGGTTAAAAACAATTGTAGTTAAATTAGTTATAGTGCACTGTCCAAAATACCAGTCGATAATGTATATTGATACAAATTCCTACACTCGTAAAAATTCAGCAGTAAAAGTTGTTCATTTTGTTTTATTGGACGTTGTGAAAGTAGCCGATCAATGAATTGAAACAGAATAAGAACACAACCAGAGTTGACGGAGCGGGCCATTACATCGATACTGTAATACATTTGATATCCTGTAGTCTATCCGACAAATACGATTGTGGCACAAATATTTCTGTCTCGATACACGGAAATCAGGTTCCAAACAATCGTGAAAATTCTCTTCATATCTTTCTCCTGTACAATAACAAAAAAGTAATGTTTATGAAAAGATATAATTATATAGTTTTTATGTTTTTGTAAAGATATTTAGCTACTTTATACTTATAATATATATAACCTTTCCTCGCATTATAAAACAAATATCTGGTTGACCGAGCTTTGCTCGGTTTTTCAAATATTTTTGGAACCGATCTTTTCTTGGACCTTGAACCTTGTTAAATCGATTCCTATATTCTATAGGAATAATTTTTTTTCTGTACCTGGTTGACCGAACTCGGTTTTTCACATACCCATATCTTGGGAACCGAGCTTTTCTTGGACCTGAAACCTTGATAAATCGATTCCTTGACCCGAAAAACCCCTAATTTGTGACTTTCATGAAAATCGTTGAAGCCGATTCCGAGATATATACGATAACGAGCAATTCTTATATATATACACACATATATATATATATATATATATATATATATATATATATATATATATATATATATATATATATATATATATATATATATATATAAGAATTGCTCGTTTAAAGGTATTAGATAACCCAATAGTATTACATTATATTACATTAGTTAGTAACTAAGTGGTAGAGTTTTGCTAAATCTGGCTCGGATAATGGTACTCCCACTTGCGTGCGTGTGGATTGAGTAAAAACCTTCTAAATTGAATTATAAATATACCAGATATTTCGTAAAAACTCTCAAACAATTGTAAAATTAATCTCCTAATTTGCAAAAAAAACATAAAAGATTATACTTTATAGAAAGATACTTTATGTGTGCTCACTCAATCCTCACAGAGAACCGCCCAAATCCATTAATGTATTGAGTTTACACATAAGTATATACATATATTTTTTATAAAAGTTGTGTTAATTTTTTGTTGTAACTTTTTGAGAGCTTTTACTAAATAGCTGGCATATTTATAATTTAATTTAGAAGGTTCTTACTCAATCCACACGCACGCCTCCCGCTTTCCTTATTCCTACCACAATAGTACCGATGCTTATTAAGTATCGTATTTTGGTTAGGAGGGTAATGTAGCTTATGTGTTTGGGATTCCATACCTGCTACACCAATACCAACTTACCATTAACTTCCATAAGGAAGGCTTTCAACTTATTTGGTGTCCTATGATACATAAAAAAGCTTAGACACATTGATAGTATTAAAAAAATGATTTTATTTATATGAACTATACTTCGTCTAAAAAAAAAACAAAAAATGCAAAAAATGTGTATTGTATGTCTATTATTATATACAATCATATTCCTGATAATCTTAAATCATTACCTATAAATAAATTTCGCAAAAAGTTGTTTGATTTGCTGTTAGATAAAACTTATTATGATTATTAAAAGAATTTTTAGCCGATAAAATTAAATATTAATGGATACAAATATAAGTTTGTTGAATTGTCCTTAAAAAAATTCAATGTACCTAGTAAAATTTTGTAAATAGTGAACATTTTGTAAATTATAAAAAATTTAATTGCACAAATTATGAAACTTGTAATTGTAAAAATAACTTTTGTTATATGAAATCATCATTGTACATTTATAACAAGTACATAAAATAGAGAAAAAAGACCAGCCCGCTGAGTTTCTTCCGCCGGATCTTCTCAGTGTGTGGCCGCGTTCCGATCCGGTAGTAATTCTAAATAATCAAAAGAAAATGATAATTTTTTTTAAATATTTGCACACCATATAATGGTAGAATATGTTGGTAACTTAATTTATTTTTAACAACTTGTAACACCCATATTCTTACAAATAAATATTTTCTTTCTTTCTTTCATTCTTTCTTTCTTCCTTTCTTTCTTTCTTTCTTTCTTTCTTTCTTTCTTTCTTTCTTTCTTTAAAAAACTTTAAAAACAACAAAGAAAAATATTGACTCGCAGGGATTGAACCTGCGACCATTTCCCTAAAGCCGGGACGCTCTCTCACTGATCTAGTGTCGACAGGCTCGGCGTGGCGAAATTGGTCTTTGCTATATGATCGATTACGTCGATTGTACTGATATCTATATCCACCTCTCGTTTCCATCACTGTAACTTCTGTAAACCAGAATCAACAGCGGCAACCGTCCTGATGACCACTGAGTTGCGAGCTCAGGGTGCTCTGGGGAAAAGCTAAGCTGTCTTGGAAACCGCAACGAATTTATTCAGAAGTATATAGGAGGAGTAGGAAAATACATCATGTTTCCCTCCTTTTCAGCAGGAGACAGCAAAATTTTAAAACCATAAAAATGCTACGAAATGAGACTTATATAATCAGGTTAATAAGCCTAATTGCTATTGTACCACGGAAGTTTGGAAATTAGGAACCTACCAAAATGGCCTACTTATTTTTGCTTCCAGTAGTAAGTATGACAAAATCGCTTGAAGACACGGAAGTTTCCACATGTTCCCACAAGGTCGGAGTAATAAATTACACTGGATATACATTGGATACTATCAAGCATTTGACTATGTTCGTTTTGCCAAAGATTACATTCCCAAAAAATGTAACGTGCAGTTTGTTCATATATACAATTTAACGTAGAGCATTCGCAAAAAGGAGAAGGAACTAATTTAATCGAGAATAATTTAGCTTTAAAATTACCGTGACTAGTGAGAAACTACGCAACACAAAAAAAATTACCGTAGTAGTAAAAATACTGAATTTAAAAGGAAAACTTTTACGTTAAGTAGGTTTTAGAAGTTTACAAGTAATAGACGACTTATAAAACTTTGTCTTACAAATTATTTTAAATTGTGTGCAGAATAGTTCGTTGTGCTGTTCATAGATGGCACAACAATTAGATTACGCTATGATAGTTGCCATTTTTGCAATAAAAGTCAGACGCGTTCCCGGGCTTTGACTATGTTTTTAGTTCCACTGGAACAGTACACTCTTCCCTTTTAATCTTGAGTAAGTTTACTTGGAGAAGTTTTAATAGGCGGTGAATCTGCGCTGCGGATATATCCGTCATTGACGTTAAATAGGTTTAATGTTCAAAGTATGAAACAATATAAGCTCTCTTCTTAATTCGTGTTATCGTGATGGGCAACTTCGGAACCCTCGGATGCGCTTAGCACTTTACCAGTTTTTTATAGATACTGTAACGTTAGACCGTCAGCCTCTACGGAGAGTAGAGGGAGAGGATCCAAGTCACAAGATAAGCTGTCACCAGATTCACGAAGTTCGAGAAACCTGGTGAACATAATATTTTGTACTGCATTTCATTTAACCTTTGTTAAATGAAATGCAGTACAAAATATTATATAATTTGTCAGAAAACAAAGTCCGGCACTAAATATTTATTGGGGCCTCCGGGTCAAGCGTAGAAGTTGGAGTCGCGCTGGTGTAGATGCACGTGGAGAAATACGAGGAACTTGACACGTAGTACTGGCATGGAGTATGGGCACGTAGTACAGGATGTAGTACAGTACAGGAAACTCGTAGAAGGGCGCACGCTCAGGCATGCACGCAGAAGGACGCGCGCTCAACTGGCACACATGTCGAGGGGCGCGCGCTCAACTGGCACGCACATAGAAGGGCGCGCGCTCAGTGGACACAGCGTGCGTAGAAGGGCGCACACTCAGGCACGCGCTCAGCTGGGACGCACGTCGAGGGGCGCGCGCTCGGGCACGCGCGTAGAGGACGTCTTGTTGGCTTTGGCCCGAACTGTCCCAGCTCTGGACCAGCAGAGAAGGCTCCAGAGACTGCAACTTCAAAACTTTTCTTCAAGACTTCTTCCTGATACCTTTAGTTACAAGCTCCCGGCGATGACTGACTCGATCTCGTCGTGTCTTCTCACACTCCCAAAAGGGACGTGGGGAGTCGGTTCCGGGGCAAAGCCCCCTGACCGAAGTGTTCTGCGCGGGTGATAGCTATCACCCGGTCATTGGGTTATATATGGGTTATCCTGGGGTACGCAGGGGGGTATCTCCCGATTCTTCACGCCGCTCCGCGCAGGTCAGCCGCTCTGGGTGGAACCCGCTGGTGGGAAGCCCGGCAGGCGACCAGCAGCGAAAGCGGCGGCTTTATCAAGTAATACCCCCCGCTTCAGGAGTGAGGATATCCCGCGGATATGGTCTGCGTTCGTGTGAGGTGGCTGTCCACGGTGCTAACCCCCGGATGTGCTCAAAGTTGGACACATCGGTTCTCTCATACATGTTTCTGGCAGATCTGGCGACGAATTCTTCTATCTTCTCCATGCGGAGATCTCTTAAGATGGTCGAGTTTTTTACGTAACGTGCGGCATCGGTAATTGTTCTAAGGCACTTGTTCTGCTGGGCTTCGATAGTATTTTTATTCGTTCTGCTCAGCAACTGAAACCAAGCAGGGGCTGCATAGGTTAAGCGGGGACGGATGTATAATTTGTATATGGTCAGTTTCTGGGTTAGTGGTAGTCTAGAAGACAGGATTGGGTGTAGGATTGCACAAGCAGCCTTGGACTGGAGTACTACGTGTTTGGCGTGCTTGTGCATGTAAAGTTTAGGGTCGATGAAGACTCCCAGGTATTTGCAGGAGTGCTGCCACTCAACTTCTTCACCCGAGAGCTTCAGTTTTGGCAGATTACGTGCCAGACTTCCCATTTTCGTGGTCATTGCTTGTGTTTTACCCACATTGACAACTAATCTCCATTTATTCAGCCATGGTTGAAGATTGTCGAGA
This sequence comes from Apodemia mormo, assembly GCA_036924255.1. NCBI lineage: Eukaryota > Metazoa > Arthropoda > Insecta > Lepidoptera > Riodinidae > Apodemia > Apodemia mormo. Next base: position 12,092,482 of record JAUPFN010000005.1, read on the forward strand.
GTCCTCTGCATCTTAATGGCTGCGTGTTTGGCGGATAAAGATGAACTGATGTACGCGGCATCGTCTGCGTACAGTGCTAGAGTGGTATCAGGTGGCACTGGGATATCATTTGTATAGGTGGAGTACAATGTCGGCGAAAGGCAGCTACCCTGTGGAACCCCTGCCCCCATGAGTCGTTCGGAGGAGAGCTTGCCTTCCACCACCACCTGGAATCTGCGTTGGTGCAGGAATGAGGCGATGACGCGTACTATCCTAGGCGGTATCTTCAGGTTCAGAAGCTTCTCGATCAGACCAGCGTGCCATACGCGGTCGAACGCTTTCTCCATGTCCAGGAAAATGGCGACTGCGCTCTCCCGCTTGTTAAGGGCCGCTGTCATGGTGTGGATGACTCTGGAGAGTTGGAGTGTAGTGCTATGTTCGGATCTGAATCCGAACTGCTCCATTCTGGGTGTGAAATGGTTGTCAATGTGGGCAAGAAGTAGCCGTTCGAATATTTTCGAGATGGTAGGCAGCAGAGTAATAGGCCGATAGCTATTAGGCAGTAGTATGTTCTTGCCTGCCTTGGGGAGCATGATGACTCGTCCTAGTTTCCAGGTGGTCGGGAATCTTCCTGTCCTCATAATACCGTTGAAAAGGCGGGTCCATGCAGCGGTATATTTGTACGGCATGTGTCGCAGGGCCATGTTGGTAATTTGGTCTGCGCCTGGTGCCTTTCGAGGTTTAGTTTTGGTTATCAACCGGCAGACTTGTTTAGGCGAGAACACGATTGGGTCTTCATCGAGTGGTATTGAGCCATTTCGTATTCTTCCAAGTTGGTCTTCTAGGGTCTTCGCAAACTCCTTTTCCTGGGTTGGATTCAGTTGGAATTGCTGTTCCAGGTGTCCCGCAAAGATTTCGGCTCTGTCTTCGGCTATGTATCTGAGAGAGCCATCTGGATGTTTAAGCGGTCTTACAGGTTCTCTAGCATGAGAGAGTTGTCGGCAGAGTTTGTGCAAGGACAACCAGTCATCGCTGGCTGCACTGATACGATCATCCCAACGCTGGATGTTAAGGCTTTCTACTTCTGCCTTGACTCTCTCTGCTAGGTGATTAAGTTGGCGTTTCTGCACGGGACATCTGGTGCGTTGCCAGGTCTTGCGGAGGGCTTGCTTCTCCTGGATCAATCTCTGTATCCTAGCGGGAAGTGGTGGCAGCGCTCTCCTATTTGGCATCAACTTGGTTGCCTTCTTAATGGCTTCGGACATCTTTTGCTGTAGGTCTTCCGCTAGATAGTCCACGTCGTCGGCCTGGATGATAGGTCGAGTGACTGTGGATTTCTCTAGCTCCCAGTGGAAGACTTTCCAGTCCACTACAGCACGTTGCGCGGGGTAGAGGGCCCTTACTGGTTCGTGGTTCAACACCGCGAGTATAGGTTGATGGTCGGAGATCGTGTGGTAATCTAGCACTTCTACCGAGAGTTGGCTAGTAGGAAACCCTTTGGATATGAGAAAATCGATGACGTCAGGGGACTGACTCTGAACATCGGGATAGTGCGTTGGTGCCTCTGGGCCCATGGGATGATAGTCATGGGTCTCTGCTAGTTTCATCACCTTACGGCCGTTGGTGCAGGTATAGTTGGAATTCCAGCTGATGTGTCGGCAGTTCCAATCGCCTGCTGCGATTACAGTCTCGCGAGTACACATCAGCTGATGGATCTCGTTTGTATTCATCCGTTCATTAGGTGGTCGGTAGATGGCATAGATGCGGAGGTCTCGCCTTTCTATTCGAGCGTCAATCCCCAGGCATGAGAAAGAGGTGATGTTCTGGTCCATGGGGACGGGTTGGTGAATGATCCGTCTTTTGACTAGTATAGCCAACCCTCGGTAAGCGCGTGTTTCGGACTGCTCGTCTTTCCTATACTCGATGTACCCCGGGATGTGAAGCCTGTCTGCTGGGTTCAGCCAGGTTTCATTAATCAGCGCAACATCGATGTCTTGGTGTTTTAACATTGTTCTCAGGGGCGTGACCTTGGTCTTCAGGCCACGGGCATTCCAGAACAGGATCCTCAGAGGCTTACTTCCCATAAATCTGGAGTAGCTCTGTCATCCCTCTGAGGATAGCGGTAACAGGGTCCAGTCCCTCTCGCAGTGCCCCCAGCACATCTTGGAAAATCTGGATTGCCTTTTCCAAGACAACCAGTTTCCCTTCGTCCGGGGACACTGATGGGGCCGCCTTCCTTGGGATCTCCTCGTTTTCAGGTGCACTTTCCGGGGCCGAAGTTGCCGGTGTGACCGAGATGGTTACTCCTTGTTTTTTGGCCTTGGACTTCCTTGGTCTAGGCTTCCTGGGCTTTTTGCTACCGGTTGTGGAGCCTCTAGGTTTTGGGTCGTTGGCCGGTGCCGTTAAGGTGGTAACCGTCGGTTGATCCTGGACCTTATTCTGGCTTTCCTCGACCATGGGCTGATTGGTGGGCTTCTTGGTAGCAGGTGTTGTGGTGATGGCCACAGTTCCGGCTTGTCTGTTCCGCGCTTCCCGCCTGAACACGGGGCAGCTGGTGTTATTGGCAGTGTGCGTGCCACTGCAATTTGCACACGTCGGTGGGTCTTCCTTTGGGCGGGGGCACTCACTCGCCCTGTGCTCGCCTCCGCATCGCACACATCTCTGCGGCCGATGGCAGTTATGCGATGAGTGCCGGAACTGCTGGCATCTGTGACATTGGGCGGGGCCCTTTTTTCCCCTCCAGGCCTCATTTTTTACACCCGGCATATACAGCATCTCATCAATGTCGTAAATGCGCGGGAGGGTGTCGGGTTTTCTTTTAACGATGGCCATGAAAATGCATCCGGGGCGTCCCGCCCTGGCCATAATCGGGCGTACGTATTCCGCCTCGTGCCCTAATGTGGCCAACTCTTGGCAGATCTCCTGAGGGTCTGTGTCCGCTGGTAACCCGCGTATCGCCACCTTCACACTCCTCTCAGATGGCAGCGAGTAACAGAACCAGGACAGTGATTCCGATTTTTCTAGTTCCGTCAGATATTTTTGAATGGCCCTGTATTCACTCTCCTCTTTGGGCGTGAATCGTACTCCGCGTCCAAAGGGGCGGGCATTCGGGGCATGTCCAAGCTTATCCTTCAGCTGCCTGAAGTGGAAAGTCCAGTTGGGTAGGTGTTCAACCACTAAAGGTGGGTATCTCCCTTTGGTTTGTTTGGGTGGTTCCGACTCTGTGACAAGTGGCGGGGATCTCTGGCTATTCCGCGGTGAGGCCGCAGCCATGGCTGCGAAGGAGGGAGGTGGCGAGGGCTCGGCCGGCACGCACTGCCGTTTCGCCTCTTCTTCGCTCTCCTCTTCGTCGGCATCTCTTTTTCTCCTCATAGGAGTTGTGCAAGGCGGCAACAGTATGGGCGCGACTTCCGCTCTCTGTACCGCGTGATGGGCAACTTCGGAACCCTCGGATGCGCTTAGCACTTTACCAGTTTTTTATAGATACTGTAACGTTAGACCGTCAGCCTCTACGGAGAGTAGAGGGAGAGGATCCAAGTCACAAGATAAGCTGTCACCAGATTCACGAAGTTCGAGAAACCTGGTGAACATAATATTTTGTACTGCATTTCATTTAACCTTTGTTAAATGAAATGCAGTACAAAATATTATATAATTTGTCAGAAAACAAAGTCCGGCACTAAATATTTATTGGGGCCTCCGGGTCAAGCGTAGAAGTTGGAGTCGCGCTGGTGTAGATGCACGTGGAGAAATACGAGGAACTTGACACGTAGTACTGGCATGGAGTATGGGCACGTAGTACAGGATGTAGTACAGTACAGGAAACTCGTAGAAGGGCGCACGCTCAGGCACGCACATAGAAGGGCGCGCGCTCAGTGGACACAGCGTGCGTAGAAGGGCGCACACTCAGGCACGCGCTCAGCTGGGACGCACGTCGAGGGGCGCGCGCTCGGGCACGCGCGTAGAGGACGTCTTGTTGGCTTTGGCCCGAACTGTCCCAGCTCTGGACCAGCAGAGAAGGCTCCAGAGACTGCAACTTCAAAACTTTTCTTCAAGACTTCTTCCTGATACCTTTAGTTACAAGCTCCCGGCGATGACTGACTCGATGATGGCCGACTTGGGTATTTATAGGCCCAAGGATGGAGCAATGTCGAAACTTAAAGATATTCGAATTATATTTTTTATATTAGGGGTACATTTATTAGGAACTTATTAGAAGACATAATTTCAAATTTTAAGAAAATAACTTTGACATACATTGTGTCATGTCAAAATTATGAAAATCAAAATAATGGAAAATGTTTATAAATAAAAACATAAAAATACAGCATGAAATAGAAAGTAAAATATAACATGACATTGTACTTTACAAAGGGAATACATAAAAAATGTAAGTATCCCAATAACTCTCGTAAGACAAATTCAAAATACAGAAACATAAATATAAAAGTAAGGAATCATTACAATACGCGCTCGCACACTGGGCCGGTTTTTTATATATTAATTACCTTTATTCCACTTGCAGGTAAAGCTACGCGGGTTAACTAGTTTTGATATAAACGGCAGTGAATATATTGCCATTTCCCAGCTTACAGATTGAATATTAATTTGACCTCTGCTGATTTAGTATTCTGTTTTAAATTTATAACTTCCGCGGAAAGAGAGCGGTAATTAACTTTACCGTTGAATTCTAATTTATTCTAATTCTCTCTCGCTCGCTAATGGTCAAATTTTAATAACGTAAGATCTATCGTAGAACGTAGAACGTAAAATCTATCAAGCACAAGTTAACGGTCACAGGTAAACAATAAAAATGTAAAAAAATAAGAATATTGCTTCAACGAAATTAGAGATATAATCTTTAAAAAAGTATGGCCACCACGCAAGTGCCAGCGTAAATTTAACGAGTCTAAGGACACAACTTTTTTCAGTACTTATTTGTGATAAGCAAGTATTTATTTATTCCCCTTCTTTGTTCCGTTCCAGGTCGTAAAAGACGACTGATTGGCTATACGAGTCACTACCATCGTGGCTACTAAGTCGTGTTCCGGTTTGGAGGGTAAGGTAGCCGGTAAACTAATGCATGCGGTATTAGCCGAGGCCACAAGATAGCAACGCACCATTAACATCTTTGTTGTTTATAGGCGATGGTTGACTCTTTTCATAAGGAGACCCATCTGCTTGTTTGTATTTTATGAAATAAAAAATATATCCTTATTTATTTAACTGTATTAAAGCATATAAAAAATGTACAGGCTACACATGGTAAGCTTAATGCAAAGCATTCTCTATCAGCTAACCATAGATCTAACAAGAAAAATGTAACGCTTATTACAAATACTGGAAAAATACTGAAAAAATATTAAAAAAAATACTTTAAAAAATAACTGAATACTACCGATTCGCCAGGAATTTTAAGTTAAGAGCTACCCAGTCCGGGGGTGTTCCGGTGCAGCCCGGCCACAGTCAATTTTGTAATTTATAGACATAAAATTTAAATGTTCTTTTAATGTTCTTGCAGTACCAATGAATAAATTAAATGTACTTCAATTATATCTCCTTAAAAGAGCAGTTTTTGGTGGCCGGGAAGTAACGTATACGCTGCAGCCCGGCCACGGTTATATTTTCCAGTAGGATGCTCAGAATGTTTTTAAATATAAGCCAATTAAATGTTCCATTTGCGTTCTTTGAATTTTTGAATGTAATATACGAACAAAAACGACTATATAAACAAAAAATGATTTTAAATTAAAATGTGCACTTAGCGCCTGTAGAATTAAAATAGCAAATCTGCTTATTTGTAAAAAGCTGCTATCGCAATTTTTTTAGGAGTAATTCTCTAGAAAACCAGACGTAAACAAAAACAGTTCTGATTGTAAAACGATGGTGCATTTTCCTATATGATATATTATTATTATAAACAAAGTAATTATAAATATATTATATGTATCTAGATGTACGTAATTGTATAGAATATTAAAATAATAAAAAAAATGTTTAATGTTGTAGGGAATTGGAATTGCATTATATCTATGATTTGTTTTCTACACTCACATATTTTTATTTATATTGATAATTGTGTACTATCTCTATTGGTAGGATCTTCTAGCGTATGCCACCTACATCTTGAGCGCGGTCATCGAGAATCATGGTGAAGCACTAGCTATCTTGCTTGATATTTCGAAGGCATGATTTTTCCCCGTGTTGTATAAATAATAAACAAACTGCCGTTTTGTCAGGCAGGTCGTAAAAGGCGACCGATTGGATTCGTGAGTCACTACCTTCGTGGCTACTAGGTGGTAGAGTTCTGCATTGTCTCGCCCGGTTCTGATACCACCGCCTTACCTATTCCTGCCGTAATAGCGTCAGTGCTTAAACCTTAAGCCGGTAAAATTATACATTTGGCATTAGACCTCACGCCAAAATAGCAACGCACCATTAACATCTTTGGTGTCTATAAGTGATGGTTGACTCTTTCCATCAGGAGACCCATCTGCTTGTTTGCTATCTTATGATAAATAAATAAAATGTGAGGGTAGAAGACAAATCATAGATATAATAATAATAAATATTCACGGGACAAATTACACTTACTGATCTAACCCCAAAGTAAGCAAACTATTTGCTTGTGTTATGGGTGTTAGTCATCGATACTAATACATAAAAATACATATATAAAAACTAGAACATATTTAATAAAGACCCAAACCCGGAAATATAAACATTTATACACATCACACAAATGCTTGTCCCCGTCGGAGATCGAATCTGAGCCCCGTCGATTGCGTAGTCAGGGTCGCTAACCACTCGACCAACTGGGCGATTAATTTTATAAATATTTTAATTAGATATAACAGAATAAGTACCCATTCACTACAAAATTATTAATGCAATTACGTACATCTAGATACATATAATATATTTATAATTACTTTGTTTATAATAATATCATATAGGAAAATGCACCATCGTTTTACAATCAAAACTGTTTTACTGTTTTTCTTTACGTCTGGTTTTCTAGAGAATTGCTCCTAAAAAAATTGCGATAGCAGCTTTTTACAAATAAGCAGATTTGCTATTTTAATTCTACAGGCGCTAAGTGCATATTTTAATTAAAAATCATTTTTTGTTTATATAGTCGTTTTTGTTCGTATATTACATTCAAAAAACCAAAGAACGCAAATGGAACATTTATTTGGCTTATGTTTAAGAACATTCTGAGCATCCTACTGAAAAATATAACCGTGGCCGGGCTGCAGCGTATACGTTACTTCCCGGCCACTAAAAAGTGCTTTTTTAAGGAGATATATTTGAGGTACATTTAATTTATTCATTGGTACTGCAAGAACATTAAAAGAACATTTAAATTTTATGTCTATAAATTGCAAAATTGACTGTGGCCGGGCTGCACCGGAACACCCCAGTCCGGGACCTTTTTGAAGAAAATACCATCTGTCATTCTGCCAAGTAGTTCGTAAAAGGATTTAAAACATTATAATATCGATATGTTTGCTGTTTCGTGATTGTTTCGCCGTGTTTCATGCTGTTTTATGATTGGTTCGCTAACTAGCGCTAGAAGACAACGTCATAATGTCATATACCATAACTAATCACGACGACGCAAACATATCAATATTATAACGTTATAAATCCTTTCATAAAAGGCAAACCATTGGATATACCATCACAACTATCGTCGTGGTAGAGTTCTGCAACTTCTTGGCCGGTTTTTTTGCATGGATAATGAAATAAAAAAATCTATATTAATATTATAAATGCGAAAGTTTGGATGTTTAGATGGATGTTTGTTACTCAATCACGCAAAAACTACTGAACGGATTTGAATGAAATTTGGCACACAGGTAGACACAGGCACACACCTAGAATAGCACATAAGCTTCATTTTAACCCGGAAAAATTAGGTGATCCCGTGGGATTTACCAAAAACTGTTATAATGCAGCGGGCTGCACGCGGCAGCTAGTAATAAATAATGCAATCACAGTAACAGAGACGCAGTAAGGCTGCTCCTAGTTTTTGAGCAAACCAGAAAAATCGAAAATTAAATATTACAAATAGGATTCAGAATATATCGATAAATTGCTGATTCGTACGATATTTAAATGCATTAAGTCAGATTACGTCAACAAATCTTAAAAAAACATATTATACTAACCTGTTTTAAAGGCAGGTGTTGCGAAATATAAAAGCAAAACAGATGTTTTCATTAGTTACATAATATCCAATGTTACGGCTAATGTAAGACATTGAGGCTAAATCTATAATTAGCTGTATTGCCTCGAACCATTTGAAATGGTAATTTACCAATGTTGCATACAATCTGTTCAAATAACGATCGCCTGCTAGTCGAAATTCGACTATAAGTTTGATCATAGACTTTATTAAAATCTGTTCCAAGTTTGACAACTGACTTGAACCATTAAAAAAAATGTGTGTACTTGTATATTATATTTATGTTTCAAATAAAATGTAATTTGTGTAAGGTACATTTTACTAATTTTATATATGTATTAAACGTATTGTTTGATAATTTTAGGCTTTTAAACTTCTTCACAATTTAAACTTTAAATGTGCTAAATTTCATGCTTCTCCGTCTCAAAAAATGGATACAAAGTTTTCGCTTCACATTGTATTAATATCGAGATATTTTAAAACTCTAACAGCAGTTTTAGATGTGTAATAGACCATATGACCAATAAGACCACAGCCTCTCACTATAAATAAAATACTATATATACATTTGTATGTATATCTATCTATATTAATAATTTCATCAAGGGCTACGGTAGACTCAATCGAAACCTTACAGGAATTATTAAGGAAAAATTATTTTTTTATAAATTATTAAGCAAAATTCGGATTGTCGAATATTTTGTTAAAATCGTGATTAGAATTTTTTTATGATTTTATGGATTTTCTTCTATTAGTATAAAAATCTTAGCTTTCTGTACTTTTTCTGCTTATAAACTTTATCTGAGCCAAATTTAAATGTGAATCATCAAATCATATGTGAGTTTGTTTGTTGAGAGTTATCTCTATTAACTACTTAGCAGATTTTTTTTTATATCATAAGATAGCGAAAAAGCAGACGGGTCTTCTGATGGAAAGGGTCAACCATCGCCTATGGACACCAAAGATGTTAATGGTGCGTTGCTATCTTGTGGCGAGGTCTAATGCCACATGCATAAGTTTACCAGCTACCTTACCCTCCAAACCGGAACACGACAGAGACAAGCACTGACCCTATTGCGGCAGGAATCGGTAAGGCGGTGGTATCAGACGCAGGCGAGATAATGCAGAACTCTACCACCTAGTAGCCACGATGGTAGTGACTCAATCGGTCGCCTTTTACGACCGGCCTGGCAGAACGGCAGATGCCTATTCTTCAAAGGAGGCCGGGACCAACACGGCGAAGATTTTCGTCGTTTTTTTACCAGTAGAAGGCTATTTATTCCTGAGTGATTTAAGCTACATTTTATTCCAATTTTTGCACGGGATCGGCATTTACGCGGGCTATAATATTGCTTTAAACATCTCGTAATATAATATAAATAAACACTTAAATTCTAGGGCGTATCTTTATAACTTGTTGTTTTGTCTTTTGCCGAGATTGACAGCTTTAATGATAGTGTTGATGCATTACAAGACAACGGACTGGTATGTGTGTTGCCAGACCAATAAGGCAATTTTTCCATTGCAAAATATGGCATGGCAAATATTTGTATTATGAACTTAATTTTCTCAGTGAATTATATTTGTTAGTGAATTATATTTTGAAGTATAATAATATCCTTATAACTATAAATATATGGGAACGTAAGCACACATAGCATCCACTCTCTAATATAAATATTAACTTCAAGAAATTTCGACGTGCTCAGCGTGAATTACTTGTTTGGTGTTATTGGATATAATTATGTAATTAATAATTCATACAGGTCTATTACCTACAACTTTATAAAACACAAATGTGACCTCATATGTAATAATATTCTCACCTCTAGAGGGAGACTTTACCGTGCGGCAGCTTAAAGACAAACTTAAGTTTTAGAATACTATACAAGTATATTCTATAAATAGGTCTTCCGCTAGATAGTCCACGTCGTCGGCCTGGATGATAGGTCGAGTGACTGTGGATTTCTCTAGCTCCCAGTGGAAGACTTTCCAGTCCACTACAGCACGTTGCGCGGGGTAGAGGGCCCTTACTGGTTCGTGGTTCAACACCGCGAGTATAGGTTGATGGTCGGAGATCGTGTGGTAATCTAGCACTTCTACCGAGAGTTGGCTAGTAGGAAACCCTTTGGATATGAGAAAATCGATGACGTCAGGGGACTGACTCTGAACATCGGGATAGTGCGTTGGTGCCTCTGGGCCCATGGGATGATAGTCATGGGTCTCTGCTAGTTTCATCACCTTACGGCCGTTGGTGCAGGTATAGTTGGAATTCCAGCTGATGTGTCGGCAGTTCCAATCGCCTGCTGCGATTACAGTCTCGCGAGTACACATCAGCTGATGGATCTCGTTTGTATTCATCCGTTCATTAGGTGGTCGGTAGATGGCATAGATGCGGAGGTCTCGCCTTTCTATTCGAGCGTCAATCCCCAGGCATGAGAAAGAGGTGATGTTCTGGTCCATGGGGACGGGTTGGTGAATGATCCGTCTTTTGACTAGTATAGCCAACCCTCGGTAAGCGCGTGTTTCGGACTGCTCGTCTTTCCTATACTCGATGTACCCCGGGATGTGAAGCCTGTCTGCTGGGTTCAGCCAGGTTTCATTAATCAGCGCAACATCGATGTCTTGGTGTTTTAACATTGTTCTCAGGGGCGTGACCTTGGTCTTCAGGCCACGGGCATTCCAGAACAGGATCCTCAGAGGCTTACTTCCCATAAATCTGGAGTAGCTCTGTCATCCCTCTGAGGATAGCGGTAACAGGGTCCAGTCCCTCTCGCAGTGCCCCCAGCACATCTTGGAAAATCTGGATTGCCTTTTCCAAGACAACCAGTTTCCCTTCGTCCGGGGACACTGATGGGGCCGCCTTCCTTGGGATCTCCTCGTTTTCAGGTGCACTTTCCGGGGCCGAAGTTGCCGGTGTGACCGAGATGGTTACTCCTTGTTTTTTGGCCTTGGACTTCCTTGGTCTAGGCTTCCTGGGCTTTTTGCTACCGGTTGTGGAGCCTCTAGGTTTTGGGTCGTTGGCCGGTGCCGTTAAGGTGGTAACCGTCGGTTGATCCTGGACCTTATTCTGGCTTTCCTCGACCATGGGCTGATTGGTGGGCTTCTTGGTAGCAGGTGTTGTGGTGATGGCCACAGTTCCGGCTTGTCTGTTCCGCGCTTCCCGCCTGAACACGGGGCAGCTGGTGTTATTGGCAGTGTGCGTGCCACTGCAATTTGCACACGTCGGTGGGTCTTCCTTTGGGCGGGGGCACTCACTCGCCCTGTGCTCGCCTCCGCATCGCACACATCTCTGCGGCCGATGGCAGTTATGCGATGAGTGCCGGAACTGCTGGCATCTGTGACATTGGGCGGGGCCCTTTTTTCCCCTCCAGGCCTCATTTTTTACACCCGGCATATACAGCATCTCATCAATGTCGTAAATGCGCGGGAGGGTGTCGGGTTTTCTTTTAACGATGGCCATGAAAATGCATCCGGGGCGTCCCGCCCTGGCCATAATCGGGCGTACGTATTCCGCCTCGTGCCCTAATGTGGCCAACTCTTGGCAGATCTCCTGAGGGTCTGTGTCCGCTGGTAACCCGCGTATCGCCACCTTCACACTCCTCTCAGATGGCAGCGAGTAACAGAACCAGGACAGTGATTCCGATTTTTCTAGTTCCGTCAGATATTTTTGAATGGCCCTGTATTCACTCTCCTCTTTGGGCGTGAATCGTACTCCGCGTCCAAAGGGGCGGGCATTCGGGGCATGTCCAAGCTTATCCTTCAGCTGCCTGAAGTGGAAAGTCCAGTTGGGTAGGTGTTCAACCACTAAAGGTGGGTATCTCCCTTTGGTTTGTTTGGGTGGTTCCGACTCTGTGACAAGTGGCGGGGATCTCTGGCTATTCCGCGGTGAGGCCGCAGCCATGGCTGCGAAGGAGGGAGGTGGCGAGGGCTCGGCCGGCACGCACTGCCGTTTCGCCTCTTCTTCGCTCTCCTCTTCGTCGGCATCTCTTTTTCTCCTCATAGGAGTTGTGCAAGGCGGCAACAGTATGGGCGCGACTTCCGCTCTCTGTACCGCGTGATGGGCAACTTCGGAACCCTCGGATGCGCTTAGCACTTTACCAGTTTTTTATAGATACTGTAACGTTAGACCGTCAGCCTCTACGGAGAGTAGAGGGAGAGGATCCAAGTCACAAGATAAGCTGTCACCAGATTCACGAAGTTCGAGAAACCTGGTGAACATAATATTTTGTACTGCATTTCATTTAACCTTTGTTAAATGAAATGCAGTACAAAATATTATATAATTTGTCAGAAAACAAAGTCCGGCACTAAATATTTATTGGGGCCTCCGGGTCAAGCGTAGAAGTTGGAGTCGCGCTGGTGTAGATGCACGTGGAGAAATACGAGGAACTTGACACGTAGTACTGGCATGGAGTATGGGCACGTAGTACAGGATGTAGTACAGTACAGGAAACTCGTAGAAGGGCGCACGCTCAGGCACGCACATAGAAGGGCGCGCGCTCAGTGGACACAGCGTGCGTAGAAGGGCGCACACTCAGGCACGCGCTCAGCTGGGACGCACGTCGAGGGGCGCGCGCTCGGGCACGCGCGTAGAGGACGTCTTGTTGGCTTTGGCCCGAACTGTCCCAGCTCTGGACCAGCAGAGAAGGCTCCAGAGACTGCAACTTCAAAACTTTTCTTCAAGACTTCTTCCTGATACCTTTAGTTACAAGCTCCCGGCGATGACTGACTCGATGATGGCCGACTTGGGTATTTATAGGCCCAAGGATGGAGCAATGTCGAAACTTAAAGATATTCGAATTATATTTTTTATATTAGGGGTACATTTATTAGGAACTTATTAGAAGACATAATTTCAAATTTTAAGAAAATAACTTTGACATACATTGTGTCATGTCAAAATTATGAAAATCAAAATAATGGAAAATGTTTATAAATAAAAACATAAAAATACAGCATGAAATAGAAAGTAAAATATAACATGACATTGTACTTTACAAAGGGAATACATAAAAAATGTAAGTATCCCAATAACTCTCGTAAGACAAATTCAAAATACAGAAACATAAATATAAAAGTAAGGAATCATTACAATACGCGCTCGCACACTGGGCCGGTTTTTTATATATTAATTACCTTTATTCCACTTGCAGGTAAAGCTACGCGGGTTAACTAGTTTTGATATAAACGGCAGTGAATATATTGCCATTTCCCAGCTTACAGATTGAATATTAATTTGACCTCTGCTGATTTAGTATTCTGTTTTAAATTTATAACTTCCGCGGAAAGAGAGCGGTAATTAACTTTACCGTTGAATTCTAATTTATTCTAATTCTCTCTCGCTCGCTAATGGTCAAATTTTAATAACGTAAGATCTATCGTAGAACGTAGAACGTAAAATCTATCAAGCACAAGTTAACGGTCACAGGTAAACAATAAAAATGTAAAAAAATAAGAATATTGCTTCAACGAAATTAGAGATATAATCTTTAAAAAAGTATGGCCACCACGCAAGTGCCAGCGTAAATTTAACGAGTCTAAGGACACAACTTTTTTCAGTACTTATTTGTGATAAGCAAGTATTTATTTATTCCCCTTCTTTGTTCCGTTCCAGGTCGTAAAAGACGACTGATTGGCTATACGAGTCACTACCATCGTGGCTACTAAGTCGTGTTCCGGTTTGGAGGGTAAGGTAGCCGGTAAACTAATGCATGCGGTATTAGCCGAGGCCACAAGATAGCAACGCACCATTAACATCTTTGTTGTTTATAGGCGATGGTTGACTCTTTTCATAAGGAGACCCATCTGCTTGTTTGTATTTTATGAAATAAAAAATATATCCTTATTTATTTAACTGTATTAAAGCATATAAAAAATGTACAGGCTACACATGGTAAGCTTAATGCAAAGCATTCTCTATCAGCTAACCATAGATCTAACAAGAAAAATGTAACGCTTATTACAAATACTGGAAAAATACTGAAAAAATATTAAAAAAAATACTTTAAAAAATAACTGAATACTACCGATTCGCCAGGAATTTTAAGTTAAGAGCTACCCAGTCCGGGGGTGTTCCGGTGCAGCCCGGCCACAGTCAATTTTGTAATTTATAGACATAAAATTTAAATGTTCTTTTAATGTTCTTGCAGTACCAATGAATAAATTAAATGTACTTCAATTATATCTCCTTAAAAGAGCAGTTTTTGGTGGCCGGGAAGTAACGTATACGCTGCAGCCCGGCCACGGTTATATTTTCCAGTAGGATGCTCAGAATGTTTTTAAATATAAGCCAATTAAATGTTCCATTTGCGTTCTTTGAATTTTTGAATGTAATATACGAACAAAAACGACTATATAAACAAAAAATGATTTTAAATTAAAATGTGCACTTAGCGCCTGTAGAATTAAAATAGCAAATCTGCTTATTTGTAAAAAGCTGCTATCGCAATTTTTTTAGGAGTAATTCTCTAGAAAACCAGACGTAAACAAAAACAGTTCTGATTGTAAAACGATGGTGCATTTTCCTATATGATATATTATTATTATAAACAAAGTAATTATAAATATATTATATGTATCTAGATGTACGTAATTGTATAGAATATTAAAATAATAAAAAAAATGTTAAATGTTGTAGGGAATTGGAATTGCATTATATCTATGATTTGTTTTCTACACTCACATATTTTTATTTATATTGATAATTGTGTACTATCTCTATTGGTAGGATCTTCTAGCGTATGCCACCTACATCTTGAGCGCGGTCATCGAGAATCATGGTGAAGCACTAGCTATCTTGCTTGATATTTCGAAGGCATGATTTTTCCCCGTGTTGTATAAATAATAAACAAACTGCCGTTTTGTCAGGCAGGTCGTAAAAGGCGACCGATTGGATTCGTGAGTCACTACCTTCGTGGCTACTAGGTGGTAGAGTTCTGCATTGTCTCGCCCGGTTCTGATACCACCGCCTTACCTATTCCTGCCGTAATAGCGTCAGTGCTTAAACCTTAAGCCGGTAAAATTATACATTTGGCATTAGACCTCACGCCAAAATAGCAACGCACCATTAACATCTTTGGTGTCTATAAGTGATGGTTGACTCTTTCCATCAGGAGACCCATCTGCTTGTTTGCTATCTTATGATAAATAAATAAAATGTGAGGGTAGAAGACAAATCATAGATATAATAATAATAAATATTCACGGGACAAATTACACTTACTGATCTAACCCCAAAGTAAGCAAACTATTTGCTTGTGTTATGGGTGTTAGTCATCGATACTAATACATAAAAATACATATATAAAAACTAGAACATATTTAATAAAGACCCAAACCCGGAAATATAAACATTTATACACATCACACAAATGCTTGTCCCCGTCGGAGATCGAATCTGAGCCCCGTCGATTGCGTAGTCAGGGTCGCTAACCACTCGACCAACTGGGCGATTAATTTTATAAATATTTTAATTAGATATAACAGAATAAGTACCCATTCACTACAAAATTATTAATGCAATTACGTACATCTAGATACATATAATATATTTATAATTACTTTGTTTATAATAATATCATATAGGAAAATGCACCATCGTTTTACAATCAAAACTGTTTTACTGTTTTTCTTTACGTCTGGTTTTCTAGAGAATTGCTCCTAAAAAAATTGCGATAGCAGCTTTTTACAAATAAGCAGATTTGCTATTTTAATTCTACAGGCGCTAAGTGCATATTTTAATTAAAAATCATTTTTTGTTTATATAGTCGTTTTTGTTCGTATATTACATTCAAAAAACCAAAGAACGCAAATGGAACATTTATTTGGCTTATGTTTAAGAACATTCTGAGCATCCTACTGAAAAATATAACCGTGGCCGGGCTGCAGCGTATACGTTACTTCCCGGCCACTAAAAAGTGCTCTTTTAAGGAGATATATTTGAGGTACATTTAATTTATTCATTGGTACTGCAAGAACATTAAAAGAACATTTAAATTTTATGTCTATAAATTGCAAAATTGACTGTGGCCGGGCTGCACCGGAACACCCCAGTCCGGGACCTTTTTGAAGAAAATACCATCTGTCATTCTGCCAAGTAGTTCGTAAAAGGATTTAAAACATTATAATATCGATATGTTTGCTGTTTCGTGATTGTTTCGCCGTGTTTCATGCTGTTTTATGATTGGTTCGCTAACTAGCGCTAGAAGACAACGTCATAATGTCATATACCATAACTAATCACGACGACGCAAACATATCAATATTATAACGTTATAAATCCTTTCATAAAAGGCAAACCATTGGATATACCATCACAACTATCGTCGTGGTAGAGTTCTGCAACTTCTTGGCCGGTTTTTTTGCATGGATAATGAAATAAAAAAATCTATATTAATATTATAAATGCGAAAGTTTGGATGTTTAGATGGATGTTTGTTACTCAATCACGCAAAAACTACTGAACGGATTTGAATGAAATTTGGCACACAGGTAGACACAGGCACACACCTAGAATAGCACATAAGCTTCATTTTAACCCGGAAAAATTAGGTGATCCCGTGGGATTTACCAAAAACTGTTATAATGCAGCGGGCTGCACGCGGCAGCTAGTAATAAATAATGCAATCACAGTAACAGAGACGCAGTAAGGCTGCTCCTAGTTTTTGAGCAAACCAGAAAAATCGAAAATTAAATATTACAAATAGGATTCAGAATATATCGATAAATTGCTGATTCGTACGATATTTAAATGCATTAAGTCAGATTACGTCAACAAATCTTAAAAAAACATATTATACTAACCTGTTTTAAAGGCAGGTGTTGCGAAATATAAAAGCAAAACAGATGTTTTCATTAGTTACATAATATCCAATGTTACGGCTAATGTAAGACATTGAGGCTAAATCTATAATTAGCTGTATTGCCTCGAACCATTTGAAATGGTAATTTACCAATGTTGCATACAATCTGTTCAAATAACGATCGCCTGCTAGTCGAAATTCGACTATAAGTTTGATCATAGACTTTATTAAAATCTGTTCCAAGTTTGACAACTGACTTGAACCATTAAAAAAAATGTGTGTACTTGTATATTATATTTATGTTTCAAATAAAATGTAATTTGTGTAAGGTACATTTTACTAATTTTATATATGTATTAAACGTATTGTTTGATAATTTTAGGCTTTTAAACTTCTTCACAATTTAAACTTTAAATGTGCTAAATTTCATGCTTCTCCGTCTCAAAAAATGGATACAAAGTTTTCGCTTCACATTGTATTAATATCGAGATATTTTAAAACTCTAACAGCAGTTTTAGATGTGTAATAGACCATATGACCAATAAGACCACAGCCTCTCACTATAAATAAAATACTATATATACATTTGTATGTATATCTATCTATATTAATAATTTCATCAAGGGCTACGGTAGACTCAATCGAAACCTTACAGGAATTATTAAGGAAAAATTATTTTTTTATAAATTATTAAGCAAAATTCGGATTGTCGAATATTTTGTTAAAATCGTGATTAGAATTTTTTTATGATTTTATGGATTTTCTTCTATTAGTATAAAAATCTTAGCTTTCTGTACTTTTTCTGCTTATAAACTTTATCTGAGCCAAATTTAAATGTGAATCATCAAATCATATGTGAGTTTGTTTGTTGAGAGTTATCTCTATTAACTACTTAGCAGATTTTTTTTTATATCATAAGATAGCGAAAAAGCAGACGGGTCTTCTGATGGAAAGGGTCAACCATCGCCTATGGACACCAAAGATGTTAATGGTGCGTTGCTATCTTGTGGCGAGGTCTAATGCCACATGCATAAGTTTACCAGCTACCTTACCCTCCAAACCGGAACACGACAGAGACAAGCACTGACCCTATTGCGGCAGGAATCGGTAAGGCGGTGGTATCAGACGCAGGCGAGATAATGCAGAACTCTACCACCTAGTAGCCACGATGGTAGTGACTCAATCGGTCGCCTTTTACGACCGGCCTGGCAGAACGGCAGATGCCTATTCTTCAAAGGAGGCCGGGACCAACACGGCGAAGATTTTCGTCGTTTTTTTACCAGTAGAAGGCTATTTATTCCTGAGTGATTTAAGCTACATTTTATTCCAATTTTTGCACGGGATCGGCATTTACGCGGGCTATAATATTGCTTTAAACATCTCGTAATATAATATAAATAAACACTTAAATTCTAGGGCGTATCTTTATAACTTGTTGTTTTGTCTTTTGCCGAGATTGACAGCTTTAATGATAGTGTTGATGCATTACAAGACAACGGACTGGTATGTGTGTTGCCAGACCAATAAGGCAATTTTTCCATTGCAAAATATGGCATGGCAAATATTTGTATTATGAACTTAATTTTCTCAGTGAATTATATTTGTTAGTGAATTATATTTTGAAGTATAATAATATCCTTATAACTATAAATATATGGGAACGTAAGCACACATAGCATCCACTCTCTAATATAAATATTAACTTCAAGAAATTTCGACGTGCTCAGCGTGAATTACTTGTTTGGTGTTATTGGATATAATTATGTAATTAATAATTCATACAGGTCTATTACCTACAACTTTATAAAACACAAATGTGACCTCATATGTAATAATATTCTCACCTCTAGAGGGAGACTTTACCGTGCGGCAGCTTAAAGACAAACTTAAGTTTTAGAATACTATACAAGTATATTCTATAAATAGGTCTTCCGCTAGATAGTCCACGTCGTCGGCCTGGATGATAGGTCGAGTGACTGTGGATTTCTCTAGCTCCCAGTGGAAGACTTTCCAGTCCACTACAGCACGTTGCGCGGGGTAGAGGGCCCTTACTGGTTCGTGGTTCAACACCGCGAGTATAGGTTGATGGTCGGAGATCGTGTGGTAATCTAGCACTTCTACCGAGAGTTGGCTAGTAGGAAACCCTTTGGATATGAGAAAATCGATGACGTCAGGGGACTGACTCTGAACATCGGGATAGTGCGTTGGTGCCTCTGGGCCCATGGGATGATAGTCATGGGTCTCTGCTAGTTTCATCACCTTACGGCCGTTGGTGCAGGTATAGTTGGAATTCCAGCTGATGTGTCGGCAGTTCCAATCGCCTGCTGCGATTACAGTCTCGCGAGTACACATCAGCTGATGGATCTCGTTTGTATTCATCCGTTCATTAGGTGGTCGGTAGATGGCATAGATGCGGAGGTCTCGCCTTTCTATTCGAGCGTCAATCCCCAGGCATGAGAAAGAGGTGATGTTCTGGTCCATGGGGACGGGTTGGTGAATGATCCGTCTTTTGACTAGTATAGCCAACCCTCGGTAAGCGCGTGTTTCGGACTGCTCGTCTTTCCTATACTCGATGTACCCCGGGATGTGAAGCCTGTCTGCTGGGTTCAGCCAGGTTTCATTAATCAGCGCAACATCGATGTCTTGGTGTTTTAACATTGTTCTCAGGGGCGTGACCTTGGTCTTCAGGCCACGGGCATTCCAGAACAGGATCCTCAGAGGCTTACTTCCCATAAATCTGGAGTAGCTCTGTCATCCCTCTGAGGATAGCGGTAACAGGGTCCAGTCCCTCTCGCAGTGCCCCCAGCACATCTTGGAAAATCTGGATTGCCTTTTCCAAGACAACCAGTTTCCCTTCGTCCGGGGACACTGATGGGGCCGCCTTCCTTGGGATCTCCTCGTTTTCAGGTGCACTTTCCGGGGCCGAAGTTGCCGGTGTGACCGAGATGGTTACTCCTTGTTTTTTGGCCTTGGACTTCCTTGGTCTAGGCTTCCTGGGCTTTTTGCTACCGGTTGTGGAGCCTCTAGGTTTTGGGTCGTTGGCCGGTGCCGTTAAGGTGGTAACCGTCGGTTGATCCTGGACCTTATTCTGGCTTTCCTCGACCATGGGCTGATTGGTGGGCTTCTTGGTAGCAGGTGTTGTGGTGATGGCCACAGTTCCGGCT